>CAUYLG010064628.1:0-85508 GCA_963573385.1 Cacajao melanocephalus
TTTTATAGTAATTGAAATACATCAATACAAGCATATTCAGAAAAGGCATTGTATCAGACACTGCCAGGCTATTTTAGATGTTTGTCATTTTTTATCATAGTTCTTGGCTTTAATAATAGATATTATTATTTTACCTATTGCTGGTGAGTGATAGGATAGAGATTGACTAAATGCTTAAATGATGTGCTTGGGTCCCCACGTAGATTCAGAGGTACTGTATTCCTTAGGGTTTTGCTATAGTTTTATAGAGGAAAGGAGAATTCAGTCATCCCAATGCACATGGTACCCTGGGCATACCAAACTCAAAAGAATCTATACTATAGCAGCTGTATGTACAATGTAAGTACCAATTTAGTTTCACCAAAAAATCATCACTTTCTATTAAATTAATATCAGTGATTTGAATTTTATTGGGCAGCCTTTTTAAGTTTTATATATGTTAAGATTCTATAATTATATACAACTCTAAGTGTAAGAAAAGTTATTGCTAGTTTTATGTGGGTGCATATTTAGGTAATATAAAAAATAATTTAGGTAGAAGGTTTATGTGATAACTTTTCTCCTTACAAGGATTTTTTTCCTTGAGTGATATCATTAGTTAAAGCATTTAAAACAGATTTTATGGAATAATTACTAACACTAGGGGAAAGAGCTAATCTCCATTCTGATTTGTGCAGAGTGACTGGGTATTCAGGGAGAATAAGGGGATAGGGAAGAGGAACAGCAGGGACCTGACTGGAGTCAAGGAAGTGAAAAATTACAAAAATCAGGAAGTGGAGGTTGGTCACTTAAAACTATGTGGGTTTGTTAACTGGTGCTCATCAAAGTTAGATTCCTAACCTTCCTTAGAAATTGGGAGACAAGAGCCTTATCTTCAGGCGTTGACTGGAACAAACAGTTAATTCTTTTGTCTACTTTGAGTTTTCTCAGGCAGGAACTTTAAGGGGTGGGAGGGTAGAACCATCCTAGGGATGTGGCCTTGGGCTTTTAGAAACTGTTAATATATTCATGTTTGTTCAAGTCTTTATAGGTCAAGGTTGAGAAGAGTGCTTAGATGAATCTGAATAGACTTTGGTTAAAGAGATAATCTTTGTAGTGATAATTACAGAGTGGCACTTTCCTATCGTAAACAGTGACTGCTATGTATTAACTGTTGTTAAGTGAGTTTGATTTTAAAATACTATCTGAAAAACTATGAAAGATTATGCTCTTCATTTTAGGGCCGAGATCTGGACTATAAAATTCAGGAATATAAAAAAGCTGGAAAACTATTTCCAGAAAATCAAATAATAGAATGGTTTATCCAGCTGCTGCTGGGAGTTGACTACATGCATGAGAGGTATGTTCATTTGCTACTGGGAACAGGATATATTTTTAACAGTCATGTCTGAACTTGAAAAGTGAAATTTTTTTCTATAATTGAAACAAGTTCAAAGGTATATGGCTATAATTAAACATCTCTAATATGTTTGAGAAAACTATTGACTGATTATATCTAGAGGATTTACTTGTGTAGCTTTTTGTTGCTGTTCTGAAAATCAAGTTGGCCTTGAATACAAGACAGAAATTTGTATTAAACACATTTCATTATAGCTGATCATCTCCTATGAATTACAGGAAGTTCTCAGATACCTGTGGCGTGCTATGAATTTATAGTATCTTAAAGCAGGCTTGAGTTGTAAATACCTTAGTGTGCCACAAACAAATTGTGTAGTCACCTTTGAATGTGTTAGTGCACACTTAGCTAGGTTATTTAGCCTCAGAGAGATAAGTATTCAGATAGAAAGTCAGTTTTGATGTGAAGTATCTGATGATGAAGGTCAATTATTTTGATTATCTATGATTTACATTTATAATCTCTGCCTCAAAAATATATTTTAAAACTCTTGATGATTTTTTATAGGTCAAAAGTAAGAAGTTTTAGAAGTTAAGTGTTTTAGAGATGCATAAAATGATAATAACACGTTTGAAAAGATGAACATATATAGACAAAAAAGAAGTGGATACTTGGAGGTGTCTGTGGTAGCTTTCACCTTGGGAGCAGGCGTAATACATGGTGTTGTACTGAACCGAGCATAGAAAGTCAACACGAAGACAAAAGTATGCCAAATTGCAGGGTCTTTATTGCCGGCGGCCACAGAGGAGTCGCGTCTTTCCAACCCGTGGCCCCGAAAGGAGGGTGTCAAGACCTTTTATACCCCTAAAACCACCTCGTGGGTGAAGGTGGGGAGTGGGGATGGGTTGAGGGGCTTTGGACATTCCAAGGGCTAGTGGATTCTGTAAATCACGTCCTGGGCGGAGATGAGGGTGAAGGGCTCTGGACATTCCAAGGGCCAGGGGACTTTTGTCACTCCGATTTTTACTTAAGTGGTTTACAGAAGTCAAAATAAGCGTTAGTTTACACATTGTCTGGGTAGTAGATGGGAATTATAGACCTTAGTAACCTATTACCAGGTGCAGGAGCCAAGATGGCATGGGTTTGGACTGCTTGCCTGTCACATTAGGGGTTACAGAGAGCAGTTTAAACAGAAAGCCAAGGTATGGTTGACGTATGCAATTTTATGGGGCTTTTACCATGTCACAATGATACCATTCTTCTTGAATGAAAGGGGTGATTTTTAAGGCACACCCAAGGTCTAGCCGTCCATGGATGTCAGATTGCTTAAATGTGTCATCTATACTTTCTGACAGCATAAAAAGTTATCGGATTATTCTGTAATTTGCCATGTATCTTCTAAAACACATGCTTGTTGATACAGATAGCTCCTGATTTATTGACTGACACCTCATAAACAATCTGTTGGATGATGTCAGACTATCTTAAGAAATCTTTTATTATAACATTATTTGACTTAAAAGAATCAAATAATGTTTTAATAAGCTACCCAAAGTTGCTGACTATAAAACTTCTGTGTACATCCATTTATATTAGTATTTCTTGTATTTTCCTTACTACTTCTTGGCATATTGTTAGGTTATACACAAGAAAAACAACTAAAAAAAATAACACATATTAAGATGCTAACTATGGTGTTGTATGCACAAAATACAAAACTGAAATCTGGTTGATTTAAGAACCCAAATATTTTTGATAACCTTTAAGACTGCTTAGTAATGGTAAAAATAAGTGAGTTTAAAATAACCCTTTGAACAGAGGCTTATAAGTTTTTAATCCTTTAATATTCAAAGAAAGTCATTATTTGAGACTAAATATTTAGATATTTGTGAATCTGTGAAACTGAAATACAGTCCTTTGTGATTCAGGCAACAAGTGATGATGCTTCTTAGTCATTATGTTATTATAACCAATTATTGTAAAGTTTTTATGTACAAAGAAATTACGATTTTATATTTCAATTCATTCATTCCTTTGTCAGTGATAAATTAAAAATAAGTCTCAACCTCAAAGAGCTGTTAGTAAGCTAACAGACATAAAACATGTACCCTTATAACTGTAAGCCATGTGCCATGGTAGATGTACACGGTTCGGTGTCTCCACCACTCACTAGATTCATGACCGTGAGCAAGCTGGTCATGAGAGCAAGCTCTCCTCGCTGAACCTGTTTTCTCATCTAGTAGGTTGGTGCAAAAGTCATTGTGGTTTTTGCTGTTACTTTTAATGACAAAAGCCACGATTATTTTTGCAACTGTCTAATATAAAATAAGGGTAATAATAGGACTCTCCTTGCTTACATTATAGGGTATAAAATATGCATTGAGATATGGTACAGTTTAAAAGTTTACAAAATGTTAAGCTCTATGTAATGTTGTTCTTTATGGTTATAATTTAATATAGAAGTGAGAGCACAGATATCAAAAGGGGTTTTAAAAACAATGACAATAACAAGTGTTGGTAAGCATATGGAGCACCTGGAATTCTTTTATATTGTTAGTAAGGTATACATTGATATAAACACTTTTGAGAAATGTTTGGCAGTACTTTCTAAGCCAAACATGTGAATACCTATGACCCAATAATTCTATTCCTAAGGGTAGAAATGAGTGCTGATGTCCAATAAAAGGTAAACAGAAATGTCCATAGAAGCCTTATTTGTGATAGTGAAAACACTAAAAAATATTCATCTACAGTGGAATGGTTACATGAGTGTGGTATGACCCTATAATGGACTTTTAAAATTACTATTCTATAATTTAAAAACAACAGACACTTGATAATCAGCATGACCTGGGTGAATCTCAGAGGTCACAGGTAGGATGAAGGAAGCCAGATGCAAAAGAGTGTATACTACATGACTTCATTTATATGAAGTTCAAAAACAGGCAAAACTAAGGTGAGTCAGAATAGAGATTACTCTTAGAAAGGGGCTTTGACTGGAAGGGGCACAAAGAAACCTTCTGGATGCTAGAAATGTTTTATATCTTAATCTGGATGGAGGATTACAAGAGTGGCATATATGTTGATATATATATAAAAAATTATCAAATCTAAGATTTTTGCATTTTAATGTAAGTTATACTCCAGTTTAAAATAAGTGATAAAAGTGCCAAGAAAAGTACAATTTAAGTGTTATAGGAGATCAGAAGAGAGATAGTGTTTTTATTTGGGGAATCGTTGAAGACTTCTTGGAAGAAGCAGCACTTGACCCAAGGTAGGTTTTGAGTATGATGAAAAATGGGTCAGAGCTTTCCAGGTATAGGGAACAGAGCACAGGCAGAGGTGGGAAAACATGAAACTTGTAGAGAGGATGGTGAGTGGCTCTATTGGGAAGGCTCTTGAAGTAATGAATAAAGTTGTTGGCAAAGGTAGGCTGAGGTCAAGAGGGCTTTATTTTGGAGCATAGACATTGAATTCCACAAGAGGTTTTTGGCTTGACTTTGGGTTCCTACAATATCAGAGCCCTGAAACAAAGACTAGGGTACAAATTGATTTTTTAGGAGGTAATCTTAGAAAGCAGAAGCCAATGAGTGGGAAGAGCAAGAAGGAGAAGCCAGAAAAGCTGTGCAGCATGTGTTATTGAACTAGTGGCTGCTGTGGGTAGAGGGATGCAGAGGCAGACTCTTTTAATAGTGTTGTAGGTTTTGGGTTTCCCTTCCTGCATTCTTTCCTGACTTTTTGGAAAAAAGAAAAAAGAAACCTTACTTAAATATAACTATTGTTTTCTAGCACTATTACAAATTTCCGCTTGAAAAATTTCTTGTACTTCTGGGAATCTGGAGTGAGAAGAAGAAGGAAGGTGTCTTAATCTTGATCTAATTTTAGAGCGGTTTTTAAATGGAGCAGTTATATTATTCCTGATTGTAAATGTATGATCTATGTTTCACTTCTGTTGGTTTTCAATATTTAATTTAGTATGAAACATGTTTCCTTCAGAAAATAAACTTATTTATCTTAATTACCTGATTTTGAAACATTTTGAATCCAAAAGAATGATTTTTTAGCATATGGCATAAACATTTATAAATAATGACGTTAAAAAGCCAAGACTATTCACAGTTCACTGAAAGCTACTTTGAGAATGTAGCACTAAAACATGTTTTTGCTGAAGGGAGTCATGCTGTATTAACAAAGCTCCAATGTCAGTGGCTTACATCAGCAATCATTTCTTGCTCATGTTGCATATTGACAGATATGGGTCATCTGCAGGTCTGCTTTACATGTCTTCATTCCAGTGGCCAAACTGAAGGAGCAGCCCTTATCTGGGACAGACTTTACTCCTGGTGGAGGGAAAAGCAAGAGAGCGGAAACCCTTAAGGGCTCTTAAAGCTTTTGCTCAGACAAGGCAATCATCCAATCTGCTCACATGCCATTGACCAGAGAAGTCATATGACCACTCCTAATGTCAAAGGGGTGGGGATGCCTCTTCCTCCCAAAGGGAGTCCTCACTGCAAGTAGTAGTAAGTGTGAATGCTTGGGAACAAGAATAAGTCCATTACAGTGTTTCACTCAGCTTTAAACTGAAATCTTTCAAATTACAGATGATATATATAGGCTTGTCTACAAAGTATTATTCTAGTTTTCTCCATGTATGATCTACAGTATATATTAAAATATATTTTGAAAATTACATAAATTGGCTTACACATGAGTTAAGAAGATTACCCTGGAAACAATACATGTGAAGAGGTTAGGTTTGTTGCAAATGCATTGCAAAAATTTTAGTTTATATATATGAAGGTTGATTTTATGTGTTGACTTGACTGGGCAGTAGATGCCCAGAATTAAATATTGTTCCTAGGTGTGTCTTTAGAGATGGTTCTGGATGAGGTCAGCATTTGAATCTGTGGACTCAGTAAAGTAGATTGCACTCCCTAGTGTGGGCAGGCATCATCCAATCCCTTGGTGGCTTGAATGGAACAAAAGACTGAGGAAGGAGGAATTTGCCTCCGTGTTCCTTATTACTTGCCTTATTACTTGAGCTGGACATCTCCTTCTCCTACCCTGGGACCGGGATTTACACCATAGGCTCCCTTGGTTCTCAGTCCTTTGGGACTGAATTACACCACTGGCTTTCCTGGGTCTCCAGCTTATAGACAGCAGATTGTGAGGCTTCTCAGCCTCTCTAATTCGTGAGCCAGTTCTTCGTAATAAATAATTTATCATTAGTTTCTCTGGAGAACCCAGACTAATACAGTGTAGCCGCAGAGGAGATAATGAAGACTCTGGAACCACTAAGAAGGATGAAGTTACAGAAAAAAATGAAGAATCTGTTCACTCCTTTGGAATTTTCCTGTACTTAATTTGGTTTATTTATATGTTACTCTAAATCTATAACATATGGCATAAACACATAAATAATGATATTAAAAGTTGAGAATATGCACAGTTCACTGAAAGCTATCTTGAGAATGTTGCACTGAAACCCATTCCTGTTCTGAGCAGGGAGTTCAGTTAACATCAGTTTCTTAAGGTAAAGGACAGAGGAGCCTCTCTGCAGAAGGCCCACCTACTGGTGGTCTCAAGGCCTTGCTGATTTTGGTGCTTTTCCAGTGGAGGAGAGAACAGGGCTGGGGCACTTACTCCAAGATGGCTTCCTCATCACCTCACTGCCCACACATTTCCCAGCCAGGTTGGAGAGGTATTGTGGTAGAGTGGCTAAAATGTTCCCTGAAAGGTAGTGTTAAGAACTCATTTTTTTGTACTGAGGCTTCCAGGGAAGAGATAGACTTGAAAATCTAAGTCAGTAAATAAGACTATGGAAGGAGGTGTCCTACCCTAGATTTGAAGATGGAAAAGCAGAAAGAAGTTGTGTCTGGTGTTACTGGAGATTCCTGCTTTCTCCTGGTCCTCACTTCTTGAGGATATCCTGCAGTCACTTTTTCAAGGCAACCTCACCCCTGAACCAGGTGTAGGCACAGTGCTGATGTGCTGGCAGTGGCCAATAGTTTGAGGAAGACCTGACCCTGCTTCTGACTTACAACATAGAGGACTCATTGTGTTAGTGAGGGGACATGAAACAGATAAGAAAGGCAGGTGCCTCGGCGCTTGGAACAGGGGCCACATGACAGAGACCAGTAACAGGAGTTGCCTAGGTTGTGCGTCCCAAAGGAGCCATTGGCTGTGCCAGCACCTCTGGCAAGAAGAGTTTGTGATCCACCCTGAGAACCTGCCAGATGAAGGACAGACCTCCAGGGAGGGTTTCAGAAACTATTCATATAAGGGCTTAAGGGGAGGTGAAGGGAATTGTCCATACCTTCTCCACAGTTCTACCCTGGGCGGGAGACCTGAGAAATGCCTGCTCTCTATACCTCCACAGACTGTTCTTCACCTAGCATGGGCTCTGGAGACTGGGGAAGAATGAACTGATGGGGAGATAGAGATGGGATTTTTAGCATGAATTTGAACTGCAAACTGTCAGCAAATCTTAACCAGATCACTTGGGTATCATGAAACGTAGAAATGAGAGGGACATACCACATGAACAGATATGGTATGGTGCACGTGAGATAATAGATGGAGAACTGTGTTGAGCTTTTTAGAAGAACAATTTTATGTAAACTGTCTGTATTGCCTGTTACCTTATTATTTCTTAGATTTCATTTTCACGTACTTCAAAGGAATGGATATTAGACAAGCATAGGACAAAATTACGCTGGCCCATTTTGGCTTATTGTAACCACAAAGCTAGTAAATTACAATTTTTTTTTTTCTGAGTTGGAGTCTTGATCTGTCACTCAGGCTGGAGTGCAGTGGTGTGATCTTGGGTCACTGCAACTTCCGCTTCCCAGGTTCAAGCGATTCTCCTGCCTCAGCCTCCCAAGTAGCTGGGATTACAGGTGTGTGCTACCATGCCCAGCTAATCTTTGTATTTTTAGTAGAGATGGGGTTTTACCATGCTGGCCAGGCTTGTTTCGAACTCCTGACCTTGTGATCTGCCCACCTCGGCCTCCTGAAGTGCTGGGATTACAGGCACGGCCACTGTGCCCTGCCAATTATGATTTTTCAATAGATATTTAGCAAATAGCTTGATACCTGGTTTGTTGCATAGAGTATATTGTTCCATTACCACAGTGCCAGCTAATTACGTCTCATAACTGCTTTCTAACATATTGTATGCCTTATTCTTAAAGTATCTTCTGATGATTTACTAATTTATATATTTATAGAAGGCTATCAATGTATTATTATTTGTAATTCATCTTCTGTTTGTCTAATCTAGGTGTCATCAGGTGAGGTTCTTTGGAATGTTTTACTTACTCCAAAGTTACAGCACCAAGTCTTCTGGTAGGCTCCCTAGCTCAGTATTCCAAATCCTAAACCCTTGTTCTCTTTGACTTCCTAGGATCAATAGCTTTAGAAACCAAGTGATCAACTATAGATGTTCTTAATTGCAAATAACAGAAGCAGCTTAAACAGTAGAGAAAATTTATTACCTTGCCTAACCGGAAGTCTCCAAAGTGAGTTGTTCTAGAGTTGGTTAACTTTGGTGGCTTATCAATATTCTATGGGGTTCTAGTTCTTTCTCTTTATTCCACCATTCTCAGTGTGGTTGGCTTTCGTAGTCAGGCTTGTCCTCTTGTGGTTGCCAGGATGGCTGTAACACGACCACGTATCCCGCCTTCATACAACAGCAACCAAACTCCAGAAAAGGTAAAAGGGACATATGGCATCTCACTCCTCCCTTTTTTTGTCTTATATGAGTAGGGAAATATTTCCTACAAGATTCCACCAGACTTCTCTTAACACCATTGGTGTTAGAAAAATTTCAAAACACATGGAAGAGACAAAATATATTACTGGATATTTTTTCATTGCAGTGCTGGAACTTAACTATCATCTGGGCTACTTTATAACTCTGTGGAGGCAGAAGCACACTTGAATATTTTTGTCCAGTAGTGATGCAAATAATTTCTACTGTGATCAGCAGGGCTATATCCCTGGTGATTATGGTTTATGGCCATGTTAGGCATTAACCAGTTTTGTATCTAACTCAGCAATCATATTCCCCTGCCACATTCACTCCCTATTCCCCCCACTTCCTTTACCTAACAGCTCTGAGGAGGGCTGAGCCTCCCCAGAGGCTCATGGGGTTCTGATGTCAAGGGAGAAGAGGAGGAGAATGACTATTGGGTAGGCATTTAACAGTTCCTGCCGTACCAAGAGGACCCCAAGAGTGGGCATAGAGAAAGCCACATTTCATTTAACACTCTTAGTAAATACTGTTGTTCTCTTTTTAAATCAGTAAGAAGTCAGCAACATACTTATGTACAGCACAAGTCTAGGTATTGTGGAAATGTAAGAAGGCAGTAGAAAATAGTGATTAAATAGCAAAGTTTTTATTGGTAAACAGACCTATGTGGGAATAGTGGTTTATAGAGTCAAACAGATCTAAGTTTGTACTAATAGGCTATACAACATTGGGCAAGTTATTTGGCCTTTCTAGGCCTTGATTTTCTCATCTCCAGATTGGGCATAATAGTAAAAAAATAGTAATATAGTGCTTGGCATTATAGCTTCTGGGGTGACTGACCTCAAGATGAAGTGGCCCAGTGTTGCATTGTCTAGTTTTGTTCTTCCCTTTTCTCTCTACTCTTAGAGACACAGAGGCTAAAGATGATCTGAATTAGAAGAAATTCCCACCATCTTATCCAGTTCTTCACTTTATATGCTGATTTTATAGGCCCAGTTGAATTTGTTCCCATTTGTGTCCTATAAAGTAAATGATATGAACTTTATGAGTGACTTTTCTTTAAAATGTTTCTTAGAATTTGGAGCTTTATTCAATAGTTGAATAAAGCAGGATGGTTGAGATCTGAACACTTTACAAAGGTAACATTATTACACTTGTGTTATCATTAATTCTAGTGGTAAAAATTATTTTTATAATTGATATTTCTGATTTTAATTAATAATAGTATTATTAATTGAGTGGGCATATACCTGAGAGTGATCATTTACTGAGAGAGATGTTTCCTTAAGACCAGGTGAATGTCTTTATTGGCAATTGTTTACAATTATAAATAATTTCTTAGTAAGGTGACAAGGGTTAGGTTTCCCTTCTACCATCTCTTACAGTTGCTTATGTACTTAAAAAAAAATCTCTCTAGCCTGAGTGTAAGCATTATGAGATACATAACCCTGTCTCATGAATCTTTACATCTGTCGCATTATGTAGTATAGCACATAGCACCTAGTTGGCACTCAATAATGGCCTTTAAGATTAACGAATGAGTCCCACTAGATTGTATTCATCTTTGTACCAAGGATAATGTTTTAAAAACCAACATGCATTTATTGAGCATCTACTGTGAGTAAAAAATTGTGAAGAGGAAGAGATGATATTAGTAGAAATGTGGCTCGAGCATTTGCTAAGGCTGCCAGAAGCACTGGTGGGGCCAGACCTTGAGATCTGTAGCGGGCTGTGGACTCTATTCTGGAAGCAGTGCAGAGCCATCAAAGGACTTAAATTGGCGGTTAAAGGACAGATTTTCATTTTATAAAGCCACATCCCTATTTCTGACCTAAGGCTCAGGAATACTGCTCCCAGACTGGGTTCTCCTATTTAAGCAAGGGGTCAGATACACTGCAGTCAATTTCTCCTTAAAGACTTTGACTTCAATTGTATTCTCCTTTTCTTTTATATTACTATTATTATTCAGAATTTCAGTTCTACTTTCTTTATATACCCCAGAAATTATTGATTGAATGCTACCATTATTATTGGTTTATAAGCCAAAACTAGTTTAGATTTCCCCAAATTTATCAATCTCTTTGTTTACCACTTCCTTCTTCCACCCTATGTCTCCCTTCTGTGGTCATTTTTTTCCTCCCTAAAACAAATTCTTAAGTTATATGAATGGTAAAAACTCAGGTTCTTTGCTTATTTGTTTGAAAATGTCTTTATTTTTTCCTCATTATTAAATAATAGTTTACAATTTCAGCTAAATATGTATTATTATTTAACTATTATTAAAAATGAAATTCCAGATTGACAGATATTTTATCTGACATTTTAAAAATATTATCTCCAGAATGACAGATATTTTATCTGACATTTTGAAAATATTATCTCACTATCTTCTGGATTCTGTTATTGATGTTGAGAAGTCACTTTCCATCTAACAGATATTCTTATTCAGGTAATATCTTTTCTTTAAGTTGGTTCTCAATATCTTCTCTTTGTCCTTGCTGTTTTCTAATATTACAGGGTTATGTCTACTTTTGGATTTTTTTAAAAAAAATCTGCTTGGAATCTGTTTTGCTTCTGAACTTGTGAATTCATGTTCTTCTAAATTCTGAAAATACCTAGTCATTCTCTGTTTGAATTTTGCTTCTCCCCTATTTTCTTCTTTCACAGTGCTTATAGATGTTTGTTGAACCATCATATTCTGCTCTTCATTGCTATGTCCTCCTTCTAGGAATCCATTTATATTTATATTAGAACTTTAAGCCCATATTTTAGATGTCTTATACTCTTTTCCGTGTTTTTAATCTTTTTTCTTTTTGTGCCTCAGTTGAAATATTTTTCACTAACCATTATTCCAGTGAAGTCCTCTCTTTTGCTGTGTCTAATCTGATTTCAAACATATGCACTGAATTCTTAATTTTAGTAAAATTTTGTTTCAGTTTTAGAAGAATTTCCATTTGATTCCTAGAAAATTGAAATTATCTATTGAAATTCTCCATTATGTCAATTATTTTCTTGAACATAAAATCACAGTTATTTTCTATTCCTTGTCCAATAATTTCAATAGGTGAATCACTTGTGTATTTGTTTCTATATCTGTTTTTTTCTTTTGGTTTTTAATAATTTGGTTTTGTCTTTTGACATGCATGGTAGTTTTTGAGTGGATACTGAACAATATATGTGAAATATTAAGCGATGTTAGCTGGGTGCGGTGGCTCACGCCTGTAATCCTAGCACTTTGGGAGGCTGAGGTGGGTGGATCACCTGAGGTCAGGAGTTCAAGACCAGCCTGGCCATCATGGTGAAACCCCATCTTTAAAAAAAATAAATAAATAAAATAAAATAAAAATAAAGAGATGTTAGATGTATCTTCCTCTGGAGAGGATTTATTTTTTCTCTCTCCCTGACAGTTATATTTAGGGCAGATCACCTTGATCTAATCAGGAACTGAAATAGTTTAACTGTAAGCTTTAGGCTTTTGGAGAGTTGGTCTATTTTTAGTTTACCATTATTGCTATCAAGAAGTTTTTCAGAGCTTTCAACTGAAGATTTTAGTGTTTAACTAAGATATCTCTTCCTTTGTGGACCCTGAAATCCAAGTTTATTGAATCTACTCAAAGCTCTAATTAAAATTTTTAAATAAATGTTATTTTTTAAAGCAGTTTTATCTTCACAGCAAAATTGAGTGGAAGGTACAGAGATGTCCCATATACCCCATGCTCCCACACATGCACTGCGTCTCCCGTTATCAGCATTGCTACTAGTCATACATTTGTTATAACTGATGAACCTACATTGACAGATCATTATCATCAAAGTCTATAATTTATATTAGGGTTCACTGTTAGTGCTGTACATTGGGCAAATGTATGACATGTACCCATTATTTTAGTATCATAAAATTATTGCATGGCCCTAAAAATTCTCTATGCTCTCCTTACTCATCCTTCCTGTCCTTTTAAACTCTGGCAACCACTTACCTTTTTATTGTCTCCATAGTTTAACATTTTCCAGATTGTCATATAGTTGGAATCATATATAGATTTTTCAGACTGACTTAGTTCATGTAGTGGTATGCATTTAAGTTTCCTCCATGTCTTTTCATGCCTTAATAGCTCATATCTTCTTATCACTAAATAATATTCCATTGTGTCAATGTGCCACGTTTACTTAATCATTTACCTACTGAAGGAGATTTTTGTTGCTTTCAAGTTTTGGCGATTATGAATAAAGCTGCTATAAACATCATTGCACAGGTATTTGTGTGGACATAGTTTTTAACTCCTTTGAATAAATACCAAGAAATGTAATTGCTGGATCATGTGGTAATCAGTTGTTACATTTTGTAAGAAATTCAGGCACTTTCAAAGTGGCTGAACCATTTTGTATTCCCACTAGCAGTGAATGAGAGTTTCTATTATTCCACATCCTTGTGAGCATTTTGTGTTGTCAGTGTCTGGATTTAGGTGTGTAATGGTACATTACACCTAATAGGTGTGTAATGGTACATCGTTGTTGTTTTAATTTGCATGTCTGTGATGACATATAATGTGGAACATCTTTTCAGGTTTATTTGCCATTTGTATATCATCTTTGGTTAGGTGTCTGTTAAGATATTTGGCCCATTTTAAAACAAGGTTCTTTATTTTCTTATTGTTGAGTTTTAATAGTTCTTTGTATATTTTGGATATCAGTATTTTATCAGATATGTCTTTTGCAAATATTTTCTCCCAGTCTGTGGCTTGCCTTTTTATTCTTTTGACTGTTTTCTTGCAGAGCAGAAATTTTTCATTTTAATAAAGTCTAGCTTATCAATTCTTTCTTTCATTGATTGTGCCTTTGGTGTTATATTTAAAAAGTCATCACCAAACTCAAAATCATCTAGACTTTCTTACGTATCATTTTATAGCAATTTTATAGTTTTACATTTTACATTTTTTAGGCCTGTGATTCATTTTTGCAAAGGATGTAGGGTCTGTGTCTAGATTCATCCATTGTATGTGAATGCCCAGTTATTCCAGAACCATTTGTTGAAAAGACTGTTTTTGTTCCATTGCATGGCCTTTGCTTCTTTGTCAAAGATCACTTGACTGTATTTCTGCAGTTTTGTTTCTGGGCTCTCTATTCTGTTTTACTGATCTGTCTTTTTTTTTCCTCCCTAATACCATACTGTCTTAATTACTGTACTTTATAGAAAGTCTTGACATCAGATAGTGTCAGTCCTCCAAAATTGTTGTTCTCCTTCAACATTTTGTTACTATTATGGATCTTTTGCCTTTCCATACAAATTTTAGAATCTGTTTATCAATGTCCACAAAATAACTTCCTGGGATTTTGATTGGGGTTGCATTGTATCTATTGATGAATTTGGAAAGAATCCATGTCTTGACAATATTGAGTCTACCTATCCATGAACATGGATTATTTTTGCATTTATTTAGCTCTTTGATTTTTTTTTTCATCAGAGTTGTGTAGTTTTCCTCATATAGATCTTGTACATAAGTGTTTCATTTTTGGGGTACTAGTGCAAATATATTTTGTTTTAAATTTCAAATTCTACTTGTTAGTTGCTGGTATATAGGAAAGCAGTTGATTTCTGTATATCAACCTTGTGTTCTGCAATATTGCTATAATTCTTTGTTAGTTCTAGGAGGTTTTCTTAATTGATTCTTTTGGATTTTCTACTTAGGTGATAATGTCATCTGTGAACAGAGAGAGTTTGTTTTTTCTTTTCCCATCTCTATACTATTATTTGTTCTTTTTTTTCTTACATTTTATTGCACTTTAGGTTCTGGGGTATATGTGCAAAACATGCAGGATTGTTGCATAGGTACGTACATGGCAATGTGGTTTGCTGCCTCCATTCCCGTCACCTATATCTGGCATTTCTCTCCCTGTTATCCCTCCCCAACCTCCCTACCCTCCACTGTCCCTTCCTTCTTCTTCTACAACAGACCCCAGTGTGTTATGCTCCCCTCCCTGTGTCCATGTGTTCTCATTGTTCAACACCCGCCTATGAGTGAGAATATGTGGTGTTTGATTTTCTGTTCTTGTGTCAGTTTGCTGAGAATGATGGTTTCCAGATTCATCCATGTCCCTACAAAGGACATGAACTCATAATTTTTTATGGCTGCATAGTATTCCATGGGGTATATGTGCCACATATTCCTTGTCCAGTCTGTCATCAATGGGCATTTGGGTTGGTTCCAGGTCTTTGCTGTTGTAAACAGTGCCACAGTGAACATACATGTGCATGTGTCTTTATAGTAGAATGATTTATAATCCTTTGGATATATACCCAGTAATGGGATTACTAGGTCAAATGGAATTTCTATTCCTAGATCCCAGGAATCGCCACACTGTCTTCCACAATGGTTGAACTAATTTATACTCCCACCCACAGTGTAAAAGTGTTCCTATTTCTCTACATCCTCTCCAGCATCTGTTATCTCCAGATTTTTCAATGATCGCCCTTCTAACTGGCATGAGATGGTATCTTAATGTGGTTTTGATTTGCATTTCTCTATACCTTTTACACATCCTTTTCTTGTTTTAATTAATTAGCTAGAACTTTCAGTATAATGTTGAAAAGTAATGATTAGAGGGGACATTTTTGCCTTGTTTCTGATCTCAGCAGAAAAGCTTCAGAGTTCTCACTGTAAAGTGTGATGTTAACTGTAGTTTTGTGGTAAATACTCTCCATTTCTAGTTTATCAGATTTATTATCATGAATGGTTATTGGATTTTGTCAGTTGCTTTTTCTGCATCTATTAATATTTTCATTCGATTTTTCTTCTTTGGTCTGTTGATATGATGGATTACATCAATTGACTTTGAAATGTTGAACCAGCCTTGCATACCTAGTATAAATCCCACTTGGTTGTGGTGTAATTCTCTTGACACAATGTTGGATTTTTTTTTTTTTTTTTTTTTGAGACAGCATCTCGCTCTGTCACCCAGGCTGGAATGCAGTGGGATGATCTTGGCTCACTGCTACCTCTGTCTCCCAGGTTCAAGCAATTCTCCTGCCTCAGCCTCCCTAGTAGCTGGGATTATAGGCATGTGCCACCATGCCCAGCTAATTTTTGTGTTTTTAGTAGAGACAGAGTTTTGTCATGTTGTCCAGGCTGGTCTCAAACTCCTGACCTCAGGTAATTTGCCCACCTCAGCCTCCCAAAGTGCTTAGACTACAGGAATGAGCCACTGTGCCCGGCCTACAATGTTGGATTTGATTTGCTAATATTTTATTGAGGATTTTTGCATCTATGTTCATCAGAGATACTGGTTTTTAGTTTCTTTTTCTTGTAATGTCTTTGTTTGGTTTTAACATTAGGATGATGCTGAAATCTTAAAATGAGTTAGAAAGTATTTCCTCTGCTTCTGTTTTCTGAAATAGATTATAGATATTTGGTGTAATTTCCTTCTTCAGTATTTGGCAGAATTCACCAGTGAACCCATCTGGGCCTGGTGTTTTTTTACTTGGAAATGTGTTAATTATTGATTCAATTTATTTAATGAAGATGGGCCTATTCTGATTGCCTATTTCTTCTTGTGTGGTTTTTGGCAGCTTGTGTCTTTGAAGGAATTGGTTCTTTTAATCTACGTTATCAAATTTGTTATTATAGATTGTTCATAGTGTTGCTTTTTTATTCTTTCAATGTCCACAGAATCTGTAGTGATGCCCTTTCTTTCATTTTTGACTTTATTAGTTTTTGTCTTCTATCTTTTATTTTAGTTAGCCTGGCTAGAGACTTGTTGATTTTATTGATCTTTTCAAAGATCAGTATTTTGTTTTTAATTGATACTCTCAATTGGTTTCTTGTTTTCAATTTTATTATTTCCACTGTAATATTTCTCCTTACTTTGGATTTGTTTTTCTTTTCTAGTTTTCTATGACGGAAGCTTAGATAACTGATTTTAGTTCTTTCTTTTTTTCTAATATATACATTCAGTGCTATAAATTTCCCTGTAAGCACTGCTTTTGCTATATTGTACAAAGTTCGTTAAAGTGTGTTTTCATTTTCATTCAGTTCAAAATATTTTAAAATTTCTCTTGAGATTTCTTTTTTGTTGTTTGGAAGTGTATGGCTTTATATTCACATATTATGGGATTTTCCAGTTATCTTTCTGTTAGTAATTTCTAATTTGATTCCATTTTGATATGAGAACAGAAGATTTCTCTTCTTTCAAATTTGTTGAGGTGTGTTTTATGGCCTAGAATTATTTTCAGTTTCTTTTTGAATAATTCCCAGGGAATTTTTCTCCTTTTTATGTGAGTTCAACTGTGCATATGTGAAGATTATTTGTATGCTTTATTCAGCATCTTAGTTTTTTATGTAAAGATTTTCAAGTTTTCTAGTTCTTTGTAATTCCATAAAATAAAGGTCTTTACTGATATAATTTACATTACCGGCTTATAGTAAGATTTAATAAATGTTACTTTTTTTTAAACAGAGTCTCACTCTGTCTCCAGGCTGGAGTGCAGTGGCACGATCTCAGCTCACTGCAACATTTGCCTCTAGGTTCAAGCTATTCTCCTGCCTCAGCCTCCTGAGTAGCTGGGATTACAGGCGCCCACCACCGTGCCCAGCTAATTTATTTATTTTTTTTAGTAGAGACGGGGTTTCACCATCTTGGCCAGAATGGTCTTGAGCTCTTGACCTCTTGATCCACCTGCCTCGGCCTCCCAAAGTGCTGGGATTACAGGCATGAACCACCGTGCCCAGCCAATGTTACCTCTTTTTAAATATTATCAACAACGTTATTATTTTCACAAGTATACAAAACTTGGACATTTGGGTAATAATAGATTACAAACTGGTCTATCAATTGAGGAAATGGTTACTGGATATAATACTGTGTAGATTATTTTACAAAAACATAATAAAATATGGCCCATTGAAATAATTGAAAGCATATCACCCTTCTTTTAACTACATGTTCCCCGCCCTTTAAAATCTTTATTTTAAAACTTCTATTTCCTCAGGGAAACTGGAGAGTGTTGTGACTTTGTAGCTGTTAAACATTCAAAAATATATCTATGAGTGTATATATTTATGTGTAAATTACATGCAACAATATTATTTACATGTGGATTTAAAAATGTTATATTCTGCATGAAGTTATGTATCTTTTTTCCCTTTTGTAGGAGGATACTTCATCGAGACTTAAAATCAAAGAATATATTTCTGAAAAATAATCTACTTAAAATTGGTAAGATTTTAAAAAATATGTATATTTTAGATTTTTGTCATCTCAAATTGAAGTAAATGGTACACGGAGGTGTTAATCATTGGTTTATTTAAATTCCTCAATTTTCAAGTATGCATACTGCTGAAACAAACACTAAATTCTCAGGTTTCTTAACCTGATGGGCCCAACAAAACCTAATTATTTTGTTTCTCAGTATCTGATATAAATTGAAATATACAAATTTACTACATATTTGATAGCTTTTCAAATATAGTTTGAGTTCCCTGCTTCATGCCAGGTACTTTACAAGTTTTTAGAATCATTTACTGGTTTGATTAATTACTACAGGTTTCTTATTTATATTATTTCATCACAAGCAATAAGGAGTTATCATAGAGAATAAAAATGTTGATATAATGGCTTTATTAACCTTTAGTTCTTCAGAACTGTACCTCTCCTTATAACAGCTACTAGATCATCTAATCATGTGGGTGTTCGTGGGGAAGGAAGGAAGGAAGGAAGGAATAAAAGCATGCAACTAGTTAAGCAGGCATAAAAAAGCTGATGGATTCAAATTTTTATAGTCATGTTCTTGAATAGTCTCAGATCTTTTCTTTTAAACTCTCCTTTATTGTAAATTTAAGAACAAATTCTTCTCCCCTCAGGTGAAATTGTATATCATCTTACTCAGTTTTTCCAGAATCATTCTGTTTGCCATTATTCAGACTTGAAACAGCTTTTTATATCAAGTTGTCTAGTTTCCCATAATTCCAGAAATAAAGAATTTTAGCTTACATAATTCACTTTTCTGGCTCAAGTCTTCCTTCTCCTATAAAACTTATGTTTTAAAGCTATTTACCAGCATTGTATAATTTAAGATATATTACTTTTCTTTCCTATTAAAATGGTATAAACTATTGCATAATAAAATGGTCACATTAGGCACTCATTCAGTTGTTAATTTCCAGGGCTAATTTTTTATTGGCTTAAAGTATTCATAAGAATTAATTATTATTTCAAGGAGATTTTGGAGTTTCTCGACTCCTAATGGGATCCTGTGACCTGGCCACAACTTTAACTGGAACTCCCCATTATATGAGTCCTGAGGCTCTGAAACACCAAGGCTATGACACAAAGTCGGACATCTGGTGAGTGGGCTGTGGGCTAGATTCTTCATCTGCTGCCCTTAAAGAATGGTACATTTTGTCTTTCAGCTCATTTACTTACTCCATACATTTCCTTTATCCCTTTGACATGAATCATTCTGTGACCAGAGTAAAAGAAGGTCTTTTGCATTTAGAACTTGATATATTTCACTAAACTAGTTTTAAAATTTCTCTTTATTCATTGATTAATTGGTTGGTTTTGGATTTTTAGTTCTTGAATTACAAGGGAAAGTTCTTAATGTACCATAAGCATTACATTTTAATACATTTCTGTTAACCTATTAAAGTATTTGTAACCCTAAATACTGTGCTTATTCTATTTTAAGGTTAACTTCAATCTCTGTGGAGAATGTACAGTGTTTCTATATATTTTTTGTTACTTTTAAGAATTTTACTAGAGATTTAGCTTTAAGGATAAACTTTTAAAATTTCTAGGTTTTCAGGATAAATGATCTGAGCTGTCTCAGTTTCTCTGAGCTCTTATATCAGAGGAATTTCTCCTTGCTTCTTACAGAACCAGGTGAAATCTCACTGCAGAAGCCATGTGGAAAATTGTGTTCAGTATGTCCTAGTGTAAGCGATAGATCCTATCTATTTCTTTTCCTTTGAAGAGGAATCTTATTATATAATTTTCTGCTTCTTAAGTGTTGAAAGAACAATCTAGCCGAGGGCTTGTTAATTAAGTAAATAATTATTATACGCAAATCAACGTAAATAGTTCTGAGCTTTCAAAGACAAAGGCATTGTAGGCCAGGCACGGTAGCTCACACCTGTAATCCCAACACTTTGTGAGGCTGAGGCGGGCGGATCATGAAGTCAAGAGATCGAGACCATACTGGTCAACATGGTGAAACCCTGTCTCTACTGGAAAAAAAAATACAAAAATTAGCTGGGCGTGGTGGCACACACCTGTATTCCCAGCTACTCTGGAGGCCGAGGCAGGAGAATCACTTGAACCCAGGAGGCAGAGTTACGGTGAGCCAAGATCATGCCATTGCACTCCAGCCCGGACAACAAGAATGAAACTCTGTCTCAAAAAACAAACAAACAAACAAAGACAAGCAGTGTGAACGATGTGTTCACTTCATTCTTCTAAAGAAGACAAAGTAGAAAATTACATTTTCTCTGGTTAGGGAAAAGTGAACCACAACAGGCGGTGTGGCTTAGGATTTTCACAAGGCTCATTATCTGTTCTTTGTTCTCGTGCCTACCACATGGGAGAGAACATTGTCAAGATTAGGTCTGGCTATGGCAATTCCCCATGAATTTTGTCCTTTCGATTCAGTCTTACAATCTCATTTCTAAATGATTTACTGGGTTTTTTCATCATTGGCTTACTTCTGCCCTGGAGGTCTTTTCCAATTTACCTATCATCTTCCGTCTTCTTTCCTCCTAACCCCCTTAACTACCACATCCAAAAGAAAAAGAAAAACCAAACCAAACAAAACCAAACATCCCAAAGGTATATTTAGAGGAATAACTAATGAGTTCCTTTAAATTTTGCTTTATTGAGCAGCTACTATTTGCCCAAGACTGTAATATCCCTTAGGGTATAAAGCAAACGTGATAGGATTCCTGCCTATCAGGAGAAATCTTGCTTCTTTTGGAATCCCTTTCTCTATTTTGAGAAATCAGTTTTGGGCTTTGCTTCAGATTGAATTTCAATTATGTACCTATATATCTCTTCACATTTAATTTTTAAAATTAATAGACATTTAAAAATAGATTCAAATATATATCTTTATAGTTCAAGGTTATATGGTATCTCAGGAAGATGTTATGTCATTTGAATTAAGAGTAAATTAATTTACAAAGCCTATAATTTAAGTTTTGGGAATTGTATGTAACAAACCTGGCTCCTTTTGACAGGCTCCTTTTGCCAGATCAGATGACTGTCTCCTGGGAAATGGAGGCAACAGAACCCGCAGAGAGGAGAGGAAAGCATAGAGTGTCTCAGTTATGTCAGTGTTAGTTCTTTTTTAAAAATTGCTATTACTATTACATATAGAATTATGGGATATCAGGCAGTATTGCTGTATTTCAGGATTACAAAAATGTCTGACTCAATAAAAAAAAAAACCATCCAAAACCTACAAAATATACACATGCAGGATTTTAATGTGTTTCTCTGAGCATTAGGTTAGCTCTCCTTGCAGAGATTAACTTTTCAGCAAGTACAAGCTTAGGATTCAATATCATCCTGACCCCTAATAACCACTTTATTATGGATGTAGTAATTACCTTGGTTGGTATCAGAATCAAAATGGGCTTATCTGGTAATGAAATTTCTATTGCCAAACCTAAAATAGAAAGAATAAGAGAGAACTATTAATTATAGTGGCAGATACAGACATGTGATGAGCAATTTTTCGAAGACACTCTTAGAAAAATTAGATTGAATGAGGTTGAGAACCTGTCTCTGAATCTCAGTGTGTAGCATCTGTTTATTGTGGAATGTTTCTTTAGGATTGGAAACACTTGTGAATAATTGACAGGTGTTTTGTTTTAGCACTAATAGCTGTACATATATTTATAATGCTTAAAGGAGAATTGGCCTAATACTAATTATGTTTTCATCTGTTAATGTTTGCCCATATGTAACATTATCTTCATTCTGGCTTCATTTATTTATAGCATTTAGTACAGGAAGTCCTTCTCTTGAAAGTGGGTTAGGTTCCAAAAGTTTACAAAGTTATTTGCAAAGTTAGGATAATTAGGTTTACTGAGGACAATGCTTTGATCACAGCTGATTGTATAAGCAATTGTTGAATACTTTTATACCCATAGAAGGAATACAGATATGAGTTGGGTTCCTAGGCCAGCTCATTAAATTGATTTAAACTGTGAATAGTTAGAGTATATTATTTTGGTAGGAGAAACAAATAAAGGACAATATTATTTGAATAATGGTACTGCAATTAAACAGAAAGAAAACAAAATTTCACTGTTGGCCTTATTTATTTTGTTATGAGAAGCCAAAGAGATGGCTCTTTCATCTTGTAGCCCCATATTCTTTGGGTGATTTAAGTAAAGGTAACAGTGGTAGGAATATAGGCATCATCAGAGTGTTCTGTGAAACTCTCAGGGTTTTTCTCAGATGTGAGGTGGAGGTTGGTTGGGTAGGGGACAGAGAAGGAGTCTAGTTCATGCTCAACGTTGGACTTAGGCTTTAGTGATCTTGGGGCAGAAGTGTCAGACAAGGATTAGCTATGGGTAGAAGAAAACAGAGGAGAACCAGCACCTGCCTGACCTGCCAGGACCAAGAAAGTATCCTCACAGAACCTTTCCAGGGTAGACAGGGAAGAGGTGGGGACAGCAGCCTATTTTTGGAGAAATACAGTACAGCTTGGCAGCATTTCCTGAAACTAAAATGGGGCTATCTAGTAGCTGGCAGCCAACAGCTTCATTGGCTGCCTCTTGGTAAAAAAAACTCTGGAGGAAAAGAATTCATTTTTTTTTCACTTGCCCCTGACCTAAGAAGTTCTTATATGGATTCAGAGCAAACTGTTGACCACAGAGTGATTTCCTAGGGAATAAGCACTGATGCCAGTATTATCATCCAATAGAAGCTTAGGTAAGAAAACATTTCAGTCGGGTGAAGTATATTTGAGCATTTATATATATTTTTCAATGACCAGCATGAAATGATTGATACAAACTCTGTAGATAGTGCTAATTTGGCCTGATGAATTTTAAAAGGGCTCATAACATAGCTAATAAATCCTTGTTAAATTGCTATTGATGGAGGAGGGCAGTGCAAGATGGGTGAATAAGGGCCCCATTGATCATGCCCCTCCCTAGGAACACCAGGTTTTAAAAAAATTTACATTTTTAATTTTTGTGGGTATAGAGTAGGTGTATATATTTATGGGGTACATGAAATGTTTTGATATAGGCATGCAATTCATATAACTACATCATGGAAAATGTGGTATCCTTTCCCTCAAGCATTTGTCCTTTGAGGAAGACCAAGTTTTACAACTATCTGCGTAAAGGGATCACCTTCATAGGAACCAAAAATTAGGTACCAGCTCAGCCACAGTGGTGTAGAGGACTAAGTGAGATCTTGGGGTCCCTGATTCTGTGCCTTAGCTCTTGGATAGCATTTCTGGACCTTCCCTAGCGCAGAGGGGAGCCAACTGCCCTGAGGGGTGAGTTCCAGGCCTGGCAGTATTCACCACAAGCTGAAGGAGGAGCCCCTGGGCCTTAATTGAGCATCAGTGGTAGCCTGAGAGTATTCTCTGTGGGCCTGTAGTGGTGGTGGCCATGGGGTGAAGCTCCTCTGCACATAGAAAGGGGAAGGGAAGAGTGAGAAGGACTGTGCCATGTGGTTTGAGTACCAGCACAGCCACAGTAGAACAGAACACCATGCAGATTTCTAAGGTTTTTAACTCCAGTCCCTGGCTCTGGGAGAGCATCTCTGGATCTGCCTGGGACCTAGGAAACTCATACCCCTCAAGGAAAGAACACAAACCTGGCTGGCTTCGTCATCTGCTAATTGTAGAGCTCCAGGGCCTTGAGCAAACATAGGTAATAGGAAGTGGTTACATGGGGCCTTGGGTGAGACCTGGTGCTGTGCTGGATTCTAGTCTGAACCAGTGCAGTCCCAGTAGTGGTGACCAAAGGAGTGCTTATGTCACCCCATCCCCAGTTTCAGGCAACTCAGTACAGAGAGATTCCATTTGTTTGGGAGAAAGTAAAGGAAGAGAACAAGAGTCTTTGCCTGATAATCCAAAGAATTATTCTACATCTTAACTAGGACCACCAAGGAGGTACCTCTAAAAGTCTGTAAGAACTACAGTGTTACTGGGCTTGGGGTGGCCCTAGTGCAGATGTAGCTTAGATTATAACACCCAAGTATTTTTAAATACCTGGAAAGCCTTTCCAAGCAGGATGGGCACAAACAAGCCCAGATTGTGAAATACTACAACAAATACCTAATTCTTGTTGAACATTCACAAGTATTAAGACCAACCAGAAAAACATGACTTTACCTAACAAACTAAATAAGGCACTAGAGACCAATCCTGGAGAAATAGATAAGCAACCTTTCAGACAGAGAATTCAAAATAGCTGTTTTGAGGAAATTCAACAAAATTCAAGGTAACACAGAGAAGGAATTCAGAATTCTCTCAGATAAATTTAATAAAGAGAGTGAAATAATTTAAAAGAATTAAGCAGAAGTTTTAGACTTGAGAAATCCAATTGACATACTAGAGAATGCATCAGAGTCTCTTAATAGCAGAACTGATCAAGTAGAAGAAAGAATTAGTAACCTTGAAGACAGGATATTGGAAAATAGTCAGGAGATAAGAGAAAAAATTAAGAAAAAGAATGAAGCACACCTACAAGATCTGAAAAATAGCCTCAAAAGGCAAGTCTAAGAGTTATTGGCCTTAAAGAGGAAGTGGAGAAAGAAATAGGAGTAAGATGTTTATTACAAGGAATAACAACAGAGAACTTCCTGAATCTAGAAAAAGGTAATCAATATATAATTATAAGAAGGTTATAGAAGACCAAGCAGATTTAACTCAAAGAAGACTACCTCAAGGCATTAAATAATTACTTTCAAGGATAAAGAAAAGACCCTAAAAGCAGCAAGAGAAAAGAAACAAATAGCATACAATGGAGCTCTAATACATATAGCAGCAGACTTCTTGTTGGAAACCTTATAGCCCAGGAGAGAGTGGAATGACATATGTAAAGTATCAAAGGAAAAAGTTTTATCCTAGAATAGTGTATCAGGTGAAAATATCCTTTAAGTATGAAGGATCAGTAAAGACTTCCGCAGACAAATAAAAGCTGAGGGATTTCAGCAATACTAGACATGTCCTACAATAAATGCTAAAGGCATTTAACACTTCACTACTGATTAAATACTTCAGTCAGAAAGAGAAAGATGTTAATGACCAATAAGAAATCATCTGAAGATACAAAAGTAACTGGTAATAATAAGTATACAGAAAAACACAGAATATTATAGCACTGTAACTATAATGTGTAATCTACTTTTATCTTAAGTATAAAACTAAAAGAGGAATGAAATAAAAATAATCACAACAAATTTTTAAGACACAGTACAGTAAGATATAAATAGAAACAAGAGAAAGTCAAAATCCAGGGGACAAAGTTAAAGTGTAGAGTTTACGTTATGTTTGTTTATGCAAGCAGTGCTAAGTTATTGCTTAAAATAATGAGGTAAAAGATAGTATTTGCAAACCTCATGGTAACTTCAAATTAAAAAACATACAATGGATACACAAAAAATAGAAAGCAAGAAATTAAATCTTACCACCAGAGAAAAAAAATCACCTTCACTAAAAGAAGGACAGGAAGGAAGGAAAAAAGGAAGAGAACACCACAAAACAACCAGAAAACAAATAGAAAAATGACAGGAATAAGTCCTTACTTATAACATTAAATGTAAATGGACTAAACTCTCCAATCAAAAGACATAGAGTAGGCGAATGGATTGAAAAAACAAAGCTCAGTGATCTCTTGCCTATAAGAAACACACTTAACCTATAAAGACACACATAGATTAAAAACAAAGGGATGGAAAAAGCTATTTCATGCAAATGGAAACCAAAAAAGATCAGGAGTAGCTATACTTAGACAAAGATTGCAAGACAAAAACTAATATTTTAAGACAACTATAAGAGACAAGGAAGGTTCTTATATAATGATAAAGCACTAATTCAGCAAGAGGCTATAACAATTTTAAATATATATGCACCAAACACTAGAGTATCCAGATATATAAGGCCAATATTATTAGAGATATAGACCCCAATACAATAATGTCAGGAGACATCAATACTGTACTTTCAGTACTGAAGCAATCTTCCAGACAGAAAATAAATATCAAACTTACTCTGCACTGTACAACAAATAGACCTAATAGATATTTACAGAACATTTCATCCAGTGGCTGCAGAATACACATTCTTTTCCTCAGCATATAGATTATTTGGTGACTCTTAGGTCATAAAACAAGTCTTAAAATATTTAAAAAATTGAAATAATATCAAGCATCTTCTCTGACCACAATGGAATAAAACTAGAAATCAATAATGAGAAATTTTGGAAAGTGTACAAACACATGGAAATTAAACAATTTGCTCCTGAATAATCAGTTAGTACATGAAGAGGTTAAGAAGGAAATTGCAAGTTTTTTTAAACAAATTATAATGGAAACACAACATATCAAAACCTGTGGAATATAGCAAAAGCAATACTAGGAGGGAAGTTTATAGCTACAAGCACCTACATTAAAAAGGGAAAAAAGCTTCAGTTAAATAACCTAATGATGCATCTTAAAGAACTAGAAAAGTAACAAGAAATGAAACCCAAATTTGGTAGAAGAAAAATAATAAAGATCAGAGCAGAAATAAATGAAGTTGAAAGGAAGAAAACAATACAGAGGATCAGCAAAACAAAAAACTGGTTTTTTGAAAAGAGAAGTAAAACTGACAAACCTTACCCAGATTAATGAAGAAAAAATGGAGAAGACTCAAATAAATAAAATCAGAGATAAAAAAGGAGACATTACAACTGATACTACAGAAATTCAAAGGAGCATTAGTGGCTACTATGAATATTTGTATACCAATAAATTGAAAAATCTAAAGGAAATGGATAAATTGCTAGACACATACAAACTACCAATAATGAACCATGAAGAAATCTAAAACCTGAACAGATCAATAACAAGTAATGAGATTGAAGCTGTAATAAAGAGTCTCCGAGCAAAGAAAAGCCCAGGACCCAATGGTTTTACTGCTGAATTCTACCAAACAATTAAAAAACTAATACCAATTTTACTTAAGAGGAGGAGGGAATACTTCAAAACTCATTCTATAAGGCCAGTATTACCCTGATACCAAAACTACACAAAGATACATAAAAATGAGAAAACTATAGGCCAATATCTCAGATGAATTTTGATGCAAAAATTCACAAAATGATACAAACTGAATTCAACAACGCATTAAAATATCATTCATCATGACCAAGTGGGGTTTATTCTAGAGATGCAAGGGTGGTTCAACATATGCAAATTAATGTGATACATCATAACAGAATGATGGACAAATCCATATGATCATTTCACTTGATGTTGAAAATCATTTGATAACCTTTAACATTCCTTCATGACAAAAACCCTAAAAATCTGGTATAAAAGGAACAGATCTCAACATAATAAAAACCATAATTAGTATCACACCGAATAAGCAAAGATTGAAAGCCTTTCCTCTAACATCTGGAACATGACAAGGATGCCCGCTTGTACTACTGTTATTCAACATGGGACTGGAAGTTCTAGCTAGAGCAATCAGAAGAAATAAAGAAAGGGTATCCAAACTGGAAAGGAAGTTAAATTATCCTTGTTTGCAGATGATATGATCTGATGTTTGGAAAAACCTAAAGACTCCACTGAAAAACTACTAGAACTGATAAATTCAGTAAAGTTGCAGGATACAAAATCAGCATACAAAAATTAGTAGCATTTCTGTGTGCTAACAGTAAACAATCTGAAAAAGAAATCAAGAAAGTAATCTCATTTACAAAGCTACAAATAAAACAGGGATTAACTGAAGAAATGAAATATCTGTACAATTGAAACTATAAAACATTGATTCAAGAAATGGAAGAGAACATACAAAAAATGGAAAGATATTCCATGTTCATGGATTGAAATAATCATTATTGTTAAAATATCCATATCACTCAAGGCAATCTATGGATTCAATGCAATTCCTATCAAAATACCAATGACATTCTTCACAAAAATAGAAAAAAAAATCCTAAAATGTATATGGAACCACAAAAGACCCATAATAACCAAAGCTATGGTATGCAAAACTCACAAAACTGGAGGAATTAAATTATCTGACTTCACATTGTACTGCAAAGCTATAGTAACCAAAACGGGGTGGTACTGGCATAAAAACAGATGTGTAGATCAGTGGAACAGAATAGAGAACCCAGAAATCGTCTATCGACAATGAGCTCATTTTTCACAATGGTGCCAAGAACATACACTGGGGAAAGGACAGTCTCTTCAGCAAGTGGTTTCAGGAAAACTGGATATCTGTATATAGAAGAATGAAACTAGACCCCTATCTCTTGTTGTATACAAAAGTCAAATCAAAGTGCATTAAAGACTTAAATCTAAGACCTCAAACTATGTAAGTACTACAAGAAACCATTGGGGAAACTTTCTAGGACATTGGACTGGGCAAAGGTTTCTTGAATAGTACCCCCAAAGCACAGGTAACCAAAGCAAAAATAGACAAATGGAATTAGATCAAGTTAAAAAGGTTCTGCACAGCAAAGGAAACAAGACATTGAAGAGACAATCCACAGAATGGAAGAAAATATTTTCAAACTACCCATCTGACAACAGATTAATAACTAGAATATATCAGGAGCTCAAACAACTCTATGGGGAAAACATCTAATAATTGGATTAAAAAATCGGCAAAAGATCTGGATAGACATTTCTCAAAAGAAGACAAACTAATGGGAAGCAGATATATGAAAAGGTGCTCAACATTATTGATCATCAGAAATGCAAATCAAAACTGCAATATTTTCTCATTACAGTTAAAATGTCTTTTATGCAAAAGACTGGCAATAACAAATGCTGGCAAGGATGTGAGAAAAGTTAACCCTCCTATACTGTTGGTGAGAATGTAAATTGTTAGAACCACTATGGAGAACAGTTTGGAGGTTTCAAAAAAAAAAAAACTACAAATGTAGCTGCCATACAATGCAGCAAACTCACTACTAGGTATATACCCAAAAGAAAGGAAATCAGTATATCAGAGAGATATCTGCAGTCCCATGTTTATTGCAGCATTCTTCTCAATAGCCAAAATTTGGAAGCAACCTAAGTGCTCATCATCAGATGAATGGATAAAGAAAATGTGGTACATATACACAATGGAGTAGTATTCAGTCATAGAAATGAGATTCTATCACTTGCAGCAACATGGATGGAATTGATGGGCATTGTGTTAAATGACATAAACCAGGTACAGAAAGAGAAACTTCACATGGTCTCACTTATTTGCAGGAGCTAAAAATTAAAACAATTGATCTAATAGAGATAGACAGTAAAAGTGTGGTTACCAGAGGCTGGGAATGGTAGCAGAGTTTGGGGAGAGGGACATTGGAATGGTTATGGGTACAAAAGAATAATTAGAAAGAATGAATAAGACCTAGTATTTGCTAACACAACATGGTGACTATAGTAAATAATAATTTAATTGTACATTTTAAAATAACTAAAAAAATGTAATTGGATTGTTTGTAACATAAAGGATAAATGCTTGAGGGGATGGATACCCAATTTACCCTGATGTGATTATTATGCCTTGCATGCCTGTATCAAAATATCTTATATAACTTATACATATAATATATATACTGTGTACCCACAAAAATTAAAAAGATTTTTAAAAAGTTGATAGTGATAAAAAGAAACATACTAGCAGCAATTAAACCAGAAATAGCTACTGTCTTTGGAGTGCTTACTTTGTGATTAATTGACAGTTAATGTGCTAAATGCTTTATATACTTAAGTCCATTTGTTATTACAAAAAACCATATACAATTTTATAACCTGCTTTTTTCACCTACAAAAGGGAACATTGCTCTGCATTAATATACCATGTAAATGTTTGCAAATATTCTGCACTTGGACATAATTTATTCAGCCATGGTCTTACTGCTTTCTTTGAACATTTTCTCTGTCTTTCCCTGTTTTTACTATGAAGTATCTGGGTGTAAATTAGCATTTATCCGACTTGGAGTTAGTTGATATTCTTGGATGTGTAACTGAATGTATTTCATAAAATTTGGAGGGTTTTCAGTCATTATTTTTTTGAATTTTTTTCTTTTTCTCCTCTCCTGGATAGGAGGCTTTATCTGTATATTGTTGTGCTTAATGGTGTCTCACATTTCCCTGAAGCACTGTTTATTTTTCTTTATTCATTTTTCTCTGTTCTTCAGATTGCATAATCTCTATCCATCTCTCTTCAAGTTGATGTATGCTCTTTTTCTGTCAATGCAAATATACTGTTTATCCGCTCTAATAAATTTTTCATTTCTATTATTGTACTTTTCATCCCATTTGTTAATGTAATTTTTCTACCGATATCCTGTATTTGATATTATCTTCAGTTTTCTCAAAGACATTTCTGCTTATGAGCAGGGCACTGGGAAGGGCACGAGTCTCTGGTCTTCTTGATTTCACCTTATATGTGAGCTGGGGTGAAGGTGATCAGAGTCTCAGGATTCTCTGCCTGCTATTCCTGGAATAACCTCCATCCTATGAGTAGGGACTGGGTAGAAGAAGGAAACCCTCAGTTATCTTGGCTGCATTCACCTGCTATTTAGCCTCTCATTTTCATGGAAATGAAAAATGCTGGAAGCTTGTTCCTCCTGGAAAGATATCCTAGCCCATGTGTAGGAGCTGGCGAGACAGGGAGCCTAGTTGTCTTGGTCACATCTGCTTGTACTGAAGCTTCTGTCATACTCGGGGAGGGGAGGAAGATAGCGGGTCATGGCTCAAGTGCCACAGACTTTTGTTTTTATCGTGATTAGTAGAGTTACCCAAATAAATGTTTCTTCATTTGCTGTATGCTCTTAAGATGATTTTCAGATTCATTAAATAATTGTAATTTTTTTAAAAAGTAATTTTGACCAGTTACGGTTGTTTTTCTGGGGAGCAGATCTGCTGAGCTCTACCCACTGCTGTCCCAGAAATGTTCTCCCCAATGCTTTACTGTTGGAATGAGATTTTCTCCTTTCCCCCTCTTTGATAAACGATGTGGCAAATTTATATACCCTTGTTTTGTTAATTCTGTGGGAGAGTTGGAGAGGGAGGGTTAGCTCAGAATTTTCTTTCATTCCTCTTACTAAAGAAAAATTTACTTGTGTTAACAAGTTCTTATTTCAAACATGCAAATTTATTTGGCAAGTATTAAATCTCATCACCACACTTCATTGTGTAAGTTGCTTTTTAAATTTAAGTCTTAGAATCCCTAGTTAAGACTAGACTTTCTGTAGGAGGTCATATTGGGATTGAATCATTCAAATTCCAGGATTGGGCACTTTGTAGCAAGGAGCATCTCAGGCGAGGAAAGAGTGTGGCCCTGAGAGCCTGGGCATGGCCTGGTTTTCTGAGCAAAGAAATTGTTTGGATGGAAGCATAAGATAAAATGTCCCATGATCCATAGGGGCATGTGGCAGATTGCAGTTTCCAAAAATGGCCATCATAACATATCACTTCTCACATGTTCTTTTTATAATGTGATGTTGACACACTCTTATTGAGAGGTGGGGCCTGTGTTCCCTCACCTTTAATTTGGGTAAGCCTGTGATTATGGCAAAATTGATGCTATGTGACTTCTGAATCTAGGTAATAAACGCAACATAGCTTTTGCTTGGTTCTCTTGAGATTTTTGCTCTTGGAACCCAAATACCCTGTTGTGAGGAAGCCTGAGTGATACACTGAGAGGCCAACGTGGAGAGGGCCACATTGAGAGGAACCAAGGCCTTTGGTCTTTAGTCCCACTGAGCTCCCAGCTGATAGCAAGCACCAAGTCATGTGCGTGAGCTGTCTTGGAAGTGGATCCTTAAGCCTCAGCTGAGCGTCACCAGCAGGTGCTGTGTGGAGCAGGTTCAAGGCTTCCCTGTCAATCTCTGACCAAAAAGATTTGTGATCAAAATGACTGATTATTGTTGTTTTAAGGCACTTAGGTTTGTGGTGTTTTTTTATGCAGCAGTGGTGACTAGAGCAGGACTTATCAGGAGGGCATCCAGCAGGAGTTGAGAAGTAGCTTCTAATCTAGGGCTCCATATGACAAGCTGGCAGTGTTCATTTTCTTCATGTCCAAAGGCTCAACAAATTGATTAAGAGAAGTGGCTTGTGCGAGGAAAGCAATCTGGCACTCTACTTGCTGGTCTGTTTGATGGGTAAAACCCAAGAACCTGGACCCCAGCTGAGAACTTTCAGACCAGCAACTTTTCCATGTGCCTCAGAGCTCTTCTTTCACTCCTCCTGACTTTACCCGCTTTCCCCCAACACCCACCTCAACGTCAGCCCCAGCACTGGACCATTTGACTCTAGCCTTGTCTATTACTCCCATGATTCAGTGGTGTGCTGGAGCTCATACCAGTTCATAAAACCGAGTTATCCACATTTCTTTGCAAGTCAGTGTTCAGTGATGTCACATTGAAAACAACATGGTATTTATACCATGGAAATTTGTAAATTAGGGCTTCTCCTCCTACCTCAGAAAGCCGGTATACCAGAATATCTCATACCTTTAGCCTTACTCCTTCTTGCCCCTAGGGTGGTATTTGCAGAAAGGAAGAGACATGAAGACATGAAGGTTTCTGTCCTCAAGGGAAAGATAAACATATAAACAAATTGCTCTGTACTGTTATGGTGCAATACATGTTCTGATGTATAAAGGAGGAGTGATTGACAGCTGGGGATGGGGGTAGAAAGCATCAGCTACAATCTTAGAGAGTGCATGATTCCTGCTCAGGATGGGGAAAGATGGAGAAGAGTTTGGCAAATGTATTTCAGGTAAAAAGACGCAGTGTCAATGACCAAAAGTGAGGGGTGCTCACTGGGATAGGAAGGAGGGAACTGTGCAGGGAAAGAAGGTGGCTGGTCGGAAGAACCATTTGGCCAGGGCCTTCTCACTCACAAAGGGCCTCAAATGTATGTGTTTAAAGTTATCTCCAAATGAGGTGATATATGTTAAAGGTATTGATTTATTTAATGCCAACATTTCAGATATATCACAAATTTTGCAACCTTTATTATGGTATTTATTTATTTCAAAATATGCTGGGAACTTAAAAATAGTTACAAATGACAAGGACCTTCTCTGACTCTTGAAAGACTCTGCAAAATGGTATGAAAGGACATGGAAGCATGAGAAAGCTCAGGGTGTTCTGATTAGCTGTAGGACAAAGTATTGTGTGTCACGGAGGGGAGTGTCGGTAGATTTGACTGAAGAGGCGGGCAGGGGTCAGATGGTGAATGACCCATATAAATTATGATGAGAAACTTGTCCTATAGCTTTTGGATTATGAAACTGCTAAAGGCTGTTAAGCAGGAGAATGATGTATTAGTCAGCTTTGCTGCAGTAACAAAGAACTCCAAAAACTCTCAGGTACTTCATATATTTATTCCTCACATTACGTGAGGACTGCAGATTAACTGAGTTTCTGCTCCAAGTTGCAGTTCTGGTCTGAGCAGGGTTTTCCCAGTTCTAGGACACAGGCTATGCTCTGAGCTAACATGGACAATACAATGCTAGAGAGAAAGAGCATGCGTCTGCCTTTAGATCTTCCACTCAGTTAGTTGTGACATACTTCGTATCTACCCATATTCCACTGGCTGAAGCATGTCCTGTGCTAATTCCCCCCATGGGGGAAGGGAAAAAATATTTGCAAAGAGCAATCAATCTACTAGGGGAGTCAGTCTTACTATGATGCCAACTGGGCCATAGAAAACTAACAGAAGGGGGAAGATTGGTGGAGACTAAAGGAGGGAGATAGGTAGGTCTTCTATTAACCTGGCACATTCTACTACTTTTGATGTTCTGTCCTTCATAAAAGAGCCTCTGGAGATGATATAAAATGATTAAAGCCATTGGAACACAGCCATTCAAAGTAAGAAGCAGTTTATGCCCCATGAGCAATGCCGGCTGTTGCCATATTGGGTCTTAATAGAGTGGCTGAGTGAGTAGCAGTTGGGAATGTAAGGGTGCTTTGATCATTGTTTCTGTTGCCAACCCGCCTCCCTACCCCAAGTCCAAACACTGTCCACATCCTTTCCCAGGCTGTACGGTTTGCATGGAATCTCTGACTGTGACCTCGAGAATAGCTAAAGATGCAAAGAAGCTTTCACTTTTAGCCAGTTTTTCTCTTCTGTCACCCTGTCCTTGTCCTCTTCTCTCACTGGTTTTGATATTTTTCCTCCATTAGCCACATTCTTATGATATGGAGGATGCGAGACTACTACAGAGGAGGGACATTTGATAATCTTCCTTGAAACATTGTCAAGCTCAGTTGTGGAGGAACGTAATTAGAAACAGCTGGTGTGAACAGGAGAAAATTCACCCAAACCTTGTTTTTTCTATAATTTTATAGGTCGTCTTCCCTAAAATATGATGGTACATTAGAATGATATGATAAAAGAAATAAGTTCACTTTTCTTTTTAAATATTCTTTTAAAACTTCAGCTTCTCAGTCACACTAGCCACATTTTTGGTGCTCAGAAGCCAAATGTGGCTGGTGGCTATTATTTGTAGAAATAAGAATGTTGCCATGAGTTCAGTAAATTATTCTGGACAGCCTTGAACTATTTCACTCCAGCTGCTTTAGGCCTTATCTTGGGGATTCTTGCACTCACCCTGCTTTTGGATTGGGCAGAACCCCTGCTGGGTTTAATTGCTATGCTTAGATTGGCCCACTGTGGATAGTTGGAGGTTCTTCTGTTCTCATGTCCCTCCGTCAGTCCCTTGCTTCCCTCTGCTTCTTCTCACACAGATGCTGATACGGTGCCAGTCATGTAGCTATGTGGTTTGTCTTCCTTCACTTGCACTGTGAGGTTCAAGGGGACACCTTACCACTTGACTTTATTATAAATTATCATTATAATAAATATTTTCTGTGGGTTTTGAGTTTTGTTCTCTAGCTGGTCTGCTTTTTCATATGTGACTTCAAGAAAGGTCCAAAAACTGTGCTTCCAATGTATCTACGATTTCACCCCAAATGCTCAGAATCAGCGTTTTAACAAAAACCCTAAGTGATTTGCATGTATGTTGAAGTTTGGGAAACACTGATAGAGGTTCTGAGATATATTAGGTCCTTCGTAAACAATTGTTATATGATATCCTTTCTTAAGTATTATTAGTTCAGGCAGCCCAAATGTTTTTCATTATATTTATTTTCATTTCATTATATTTAGACTGAATTTATGTTAATAATTCTACCTAAGTAAAGACTTTCATTTAGGGTGATACACAGTAAAGCAAAACCCACTACTCTTATATTACATTTCTATTACTCTTTCCATAGATTGAACTAATTACTCTTTTCTAGATAAATATATAAGGATGCTCCCCAATTACATCAAGTAAAAACATTATCTAGAAGATCAACAAAACTTCCTAACCAACCAGAGTCATGCATTGCTCTGGGGCAGGCCTCTGTTTGCAGAGTTTGGCAGATACTGAAAGGTAAATTTAGATACCTTAAGACAAGACAAAGTCTGAGTAACTTTGTGATTTATTATCTAATCAACCTGTGCTTCAGAGATTCTCTCAGTAGTTCTGGCCAGGTTGTTCATCTTGGACAGATGGCAAGTTTGTAAAGTTCAGGGGTAATTTGCTTCACAGACACCTGATCCCAGCCTACTTTTTCATTGCCTGTATTCACCCACTCAGGGATTTATTTCCTTCCTCTTCACAGTTGTCTGTGTTTTGGAAAAAGAAAGGAATGCAAATCATAGACTTCTAAGCAAAATACATGTCTCACTTGTTACTTCAGCTCTTCCCCACCCCCAACCTGCTTTTGTATTAGCAGATTTAAGACCTGGGAGTCAGATAAGAGAACATTATTTTAAAAGGATGGAAGTGAAGAGTTTGAGATGATTCCTATATAGAAGTGTCTGGTTGGAAACTGGGAAAAATAAAAAACAGATACATAGAGATATTGTCACCAGAATGAAAATACATATGGTAGGTAACCAAAATCTTTTACCTTTGAGTGTCAGGGCAGTTTCTGTAATCAGATTTTTCAAGTTTCAGTTACTGGGGTACCATTTCAGGTAGGTGCACGGGGACCACCGTAGCAGGTCCGCTTCTACAAGTCACTGGCGGATAAACAAAGTCTTCTCTATGTGCTAGAGTGCAAGCCAATATTAGTCATCAAAGCAAAACAGGTAATTGCACTGCCTGCTACAGTGTAGCTGAGAGGATTTCCAAAACAGAGGGTACTGTAGTCTTATATCAGAATTAATTGATTAGTGAGTTAGCCTATACATCTAATTGTTCCATAGTTTGTTTAGCCAGATAATTGCATATCTTTTTTTATTTTTAGAGATGGTCTCACTCTGTTTCCTAGGCCAGAGCGCAGTGGTGCAATTGTTGGGGTTCAGGGGTTCAGGGGAGCCCTGAGTTTCCCTGAGAGGACGTTTCTCCAGGTTCTTGGTCTATCACTCTCTCAAGAATGAGACAGGAGACCACAGATACCACACCCCAAGAGTGTTGAAGAAAAGCGATTTATTTAGGTAGAGAGAAAAAAAGGAAGAGAGAGAAACAGCTAGCTCTCACACTGAATGAGAGAAAGAAAAGCCGCTCTCATACCGAGTGAGAAGGGTTCCCAGAGGGAGGAAACCAAAGAAGGAAAACTCCCCTCACACTGAGTGAGAGAATCCAGAAAGACGGAATCCAGAAGAGGAAAGACAGCTTTCATACTGGGTGTAAGGGGACCCCAGAAGGGAAATCCAGGAGGGGAAAGAGAGCTCCCACTATGTGGGAGGGGATTCCAGAGAGCTGGAAATCTGGTGTGGGTGAAGGAGCAGGGGAATTTATCCTGGGAGAAATTCCAACCTCCCCAGGTTCCTCTGGCCAAGGAAAGGAGTTCCTTAGAACTTCCGCTGGGGTGATTGACTCTTAGTTTCTTCCCATGCCCGCGAAATTTAAACATAAACTATTACATCTCCCAGATGGAGAGAGATGGGAGGGGCGCATGGCACTGGGGAGTTCTTGCCCTTAAAACTACGCCTCCTTGTGGACCCTGGAAAGAGAACACATTCCCTCAATCATAGCTCACTGTAATCTCAAACTCCTGAGTTCAAGTGATCCTCCCACCCCAGCCTCTGGAGTATCTAGAACTGCAGGTATGGACCACCATGCCCAGCTAATATATTTTTATTTTTTGTAGGGACTGGGTTTTGCTATGTTGTCCAGGCTGGTCTTAAACTCCTGGCCTCAAATAATTGTCCTACCACAGCCTCCCAAAGCACTGGGATTACAGGTGTGAGGTACTGTGCCTGGCCTACCACATCTTTTTATAACCTTAATAAATTCATCAAATGTGTCTCACGTGGAGTTACATCTCCATCAAACCAGAATTTGACTTGGTAATCAATTCACAGTTAATAGACCACTAAGCCCTTTTTTCCAAGCGATGAAAAGATAAAAGCCAAACTTGTCTGCCTTCCTTTTCCCACAAAAGGTCTCATTGTTTGTCTGCCCAGTATTTGCCATGGTGTGACGCCCTGCATAGCTTGTCGTCTAAGGCCCCAGTGATTTTAAAAGTGAATTATGGTTCTATACAGATCCTGAAATTACCTTGGGAAATCAGCCCCTGCCTAAAAGAGTCTGTCATGGCTAGCGGTGATTTCCGACTCAGGAGAGCCCTTTGTGATCCAAAATGCTCTGATTGGTGTAAGATCCAGAGGCAGGATAGCATAGAGAGTCTGTGTCTCTAGAGCCGGATAGCCTGGGCTACAATCCTAGCTTTATGACCTATTCAATATGGAACCTTGAGCAATTTATCTAGTCTTAGGGTTTTCTCATCTGAAAAATGGGAATGATAATAATAGCTCCTACCTCATTAGGATTGTTGTGAGGATAAGTCAATGAGTTAAAATATGAAAGGAAAATAGAAGAGGGCCTGGCTCATAATAAATGCTATTAACATTCCAGCTATCATTTTAATTATTATTATCATTATTTTTGTTAGCACTTGTATTATTGGTGGAGAAAATCTAAGAGCTGCTTCCAAGACAGCTCAAAATGTTCTGGATCAGGGATTGTTGCTCCCATACACCCCTTCAGGTATGCCCAGGCCAGGAGAGGCTGTTTAGCTTGTTTTGCTTCTAATCTAGTCCTCAAGGAGACCCTGAGCCTATGTGGGGCGAGCATAAATCATCAGAAGGGAGTGTGTAGGTGCTGAGTGATTGCTAGCCTTCTGCCACTTGGACTTGCAAATTTGATTTCTTTTTTTATCAGTTTTCAGATTATTAAGTGTGCATTAGGTTATATAACAGAATGTGGTCAATGTATCTTTTAGAAGAGGAACTTTAAAAAGTATTTGGATGAGAACTAATACCAATACCAACATGAGCTGATCGGACATGGTACCTTTCTGGGCAAATTACTTCCTCTCTCTGAGCTTTGTTTTTCTCACTGATAAAACCAGAGTTTGAAATGAGCAAATCTTTATAGTCTCTTGTAACTCTACTAAGAAGAAAATTCTTGAAGTTTGAATTATAGATTCTTCTATGGGGAAATAACTAAGTATATTGTGGCAGTTCATAACATAATTACTTTACGTATTCTACATAAGTAAAAATGTTTGGTTCAACTTGATGATTTTTTTTTTTTTGGTAATATATAGCCCCTCTCATTTTCCTAAGGAAAATTTTTTTTCATAGTATAACAACTACTGACTTGGTATTGTCTGTCCTCTTCTTTTTAGCCATTCTGATGAGTGTGTAGTATGTAGTGGTACACAATGGTTTTAATTTGCACTTTTCTGATGACTAAAAATGTTGAGTGTCTTCTCATGACTTTGGCCATTTAGTGTCTGTTCAAGTCTTTTGTGCATTTTTCTATTGGATTCTCTCATTTTTCTTATTGATGTATAGAAGTTTTAATGAATTTTATCCATATTTAGGTTACCAGTCTTTGATGAATATTTGAACTGCAAATATATTCTTATACTATGTCTTCCTTTTCACTCTCCTAATGGCATCTTTTTATGAATAGAAGTTTGTAATTTTAATGAAGTTTATAAGTTCATAACTTTATTGTTAGTGCCTTTTGTGTCTTGTTTAAGAAATCTTTGCCTGCTCTAAGATCATAAAATATTCTCCTGTTTTCTTTTATTTTTATTTTTTGAGACAGAGTCTCATTCTATCCCCCAGGCTGGAGTGCAGTGGCACAATCTTGGCTCACTACAACCTCTGCCTCTCAGGTTCAAGCGATTCTCCTGCCTCAGCCCCCCAAGTAGCTGGGATTACAGGTGACTGCCACCACACCCGGCTAATATTTGTATTTTTAGTACAGACAGGGTTTTGTCAGTTGGCCAAGCTGGTCTTGAACTCCTGACCTTAGGTGATCCGCTTTCCTTGGCCTCTCAAAGTGCTGGGATTACAGGTAAAAGCCACCACGCCCGGCTGTTTTCTTTTAAAAGCCTACTCAATTTATTCTATCTTCTGTTTTCTTTGAAAAGCCTACTCAATTTGATTCTATCTTTCACAGTAATATCTATCTATAATTGATTTGTGTGTATGTGACAATATGATCTGAGACAGGAATCCAAGTACATTTTTTTTGTATGAATATTCAATTTACCCTGCATAATTTGTTGAAAAAGCTGTATTTCCTGGACCATGCAGTGCAGTTTATTTTTGCATTAATCAAGTGATTAAATTATGGGTGAATGTTTTTTAGCCCTGTATTTTGTTTCGTTGTTATGCGTTTTTCTTCTTTGTCGATACCACACTCTCATAGCTAATACAACTTTATAATGTAAGTGATACAACTTTATAATAAATCTTGATATTTGGTCAGGCAAAACTTCCAAATTTGTTCTTGTTTAATTGCCGTGGCTATTTGTGTCCCTTTGTATTTCCATATAAATTTTAGAATCTGTCAGTTCCTGCCAAAAAGTCTGCTAGAATTTTGGTTGGTATTTCATGGGCCACTTTAAGTGTGTTTTTGTGCAAGTTTATAGAAATGAAGTGTTTAATATTCAGGAGTCTTGCATAATTCCCTCGTTAATCCTAACAGGTTGTCAAGTCTTTGGAATGTTTTATGTATGTAATCATGTTGACATGATTAATGACAATCTCATGTCTTACTAATCTTCATAGATTTTTTTTTAAATTTTACTTTTTCTGGTGTTATTGCTTTGGGCAGGACCTTCATTATGATGTTGAATAGAAGTGATGGTAGTAGACATTCTTATTTTCTTCCTAATCTCAGAAGAAAATAATACACTTTCAATATTTCACCAGTAAGCATAATGCTCTGTTGGTGAGCTGAAAATACATTGCTAGGCAAAAACAAAGCCAAGCAAAAATAGAACTCCTGTCCTTACAAGGATTGCTTTATAATATTTACTTTTGAGGTGGGGGTAAGGGGATACTTCTGTTGTCTATCTCAGTTATTATTTTTAACTTTTATTTTAGGTTCAAGTGTACATGTGCAGGTTTGTCACATATACATATGTAATGTGTCACAGGGGCTTGGTGTACAGATTATGTCGTTACCCAGGTTTTAAGCATAGTACATAATACGTAGGCTTTTTTCATTTTTAAAATTATTATGCATACATCATAGTTGTATATATTTATGGGGCACATGTGATATTTTGATACAAACTTATAATCTCTAATGATCAAATCTGGGTTATTGAGATATTCATTGCCTCAAACATTTATCATTTCCTTATGTTGGGAACATTCCAAATCTGCTATTTTGAAATATATAATAAATTATTGTTAACTATATATTTTGTGTTTAAACCTTTATTTGTTTGTTTATAGTTTGTTACAGCAATTGCCTTCTTTATTTTTGTTTTTGAGTTCCTCAACCTCCTCCTCTCCTTCTACCCTCAAGTAGGCCCCAGTGTTTATTGTTCCCTTCTTTGCGTTCATGTGTAGTCAGTGTTTAGCTTCCACTTATAAGTGAGAAAATGTGGTATTTGATTTTCTGTTTGTGTGTTAGTTTGCCTCCAGGTTGATCCATGTTGCTGCAAAGGATGTGATCTCATTCTTTTTTATGGCTGCATAACATTCCATAGTTTGTGTGTTCCACATTTTCTTTATCCAGTCTACTGTTGCTGGGCATTGAGGTTGATTCCGTGTCTTTGCTATTGTGAATAGTGCTGCAATGAACATACGCATGCATGTGTCTTTATGGTAGAGTGATTTATATTCCTTTGAGTATACACCAAGTAATGGGATTGCTGGGTCAAATGGTAATTCTGCTTTGAGTTTTATTATCTTAAATAAGAAATTATTTTTGTTTAATAGATTAAAAACTATTCAGATTATCTTTTTCTTTTTGTGTCAGTAAGTTGTGTTTTTAAAAGACTGTTGACTTTATCTATTTTGTCAATTTTATTGGAAAAAACATGTTTATAATGTCATTTTAATACTTTCTAATATCTGTGGAGTCTACAGTGTGGTACCTTTTTCTATTTGTGTTATTGTTAATATGTGCTTTTTTTTCCTTATTTTCTTGATCAGCCTTGCTAGAGCTCTATTAAACGTATTAGTCTTCACTGATTTTGTTTTTGTTGTTTATTTCTATTTCATTAATTTCTTCTCTTAAAATTTATTTCCTTAAACTTTCTTTGGTGTGATATGCTGTTTTTTTTTTTCGCTTCTCAAGTTGACTTATATGATAAATTTTAAGCTGCTTTTCTTTACTAACATATACATTTAGTACTTTAAAGTTTACTATAAGCACCTTAACCACATTCAGTGTATTGATATTATGTATCTTTATTAGCATTCCATTAAAAGTGTTTTCTAATTTTTTGTTTGACTTAAGGATTATTTAGATGTGTATTTCTTAGCTTTCAAGCAGTTGGACATTTCATAGTTTTTAAATTTTCTCTTTTTCTCTATCATTCTGTTATTCATGTCTAGCATAAATTTACTGTGGTTAGGCTTTGAAGATTTCATTCCTTAAAATCAGTTGAGGCTTGCTTTATCGTCCTGTGTATTGTCAGTTTCAGTAAATGTTCCATGTACCCTTGAAAAAAAACTGAATTTTATTATTGTTGGTTGCATTTACATCAGCTTGTCAATTATGTCAATTTTGTCATCATGTAGGTTTTTTCTTTCCTTATTGATTTTTTAATTCTGTCAGTTCTTTACACACACACACACACTTGGATGTATACAGATTTAAAATTGTTTTTTGTTCCTGGTGGTTTGATTGCTTTATTAATCCACCATCTTAGTAGTGTTTCTTGCCATTTTGGTGTTTGTATGGTTTTTCTATCAGCCTTTCTGTGTTCCTATATTTAAAGTTTATTTTGTGAGCAGAATATACATTTTTTTCTAGTCTGATAATTTAGTTTTTTAATTGGAGTATTTTCCCTCTTATGTCATTTGCCTTATTTTTGTCATGAATTTTTATTCCACGTAATTTTTAAACACCAGAGATACTGTTAATTTTAATTTGTAGAGTTAATATTCATTTATGCATATTCACAAAATTACTTTTTTGGTGCTCTTTATTTCTTCTTGTACTCCTAGTTTTTGTCTGAGATCATTTTTCTTCTATTAGAAAGATCTATGTCTTGGATTTAAGAAATGCTTTCCTGATGATAAAGAATTCTCTGTTTTTGCTTGGCTAAAAATATCTTTATTTCATCTTAATTTGAAGGAATTTTTTTTCTGGGTATAGAAATCTAACCAGATGGCATTTAATAGTCTTGCATATAGATGCAAAATTTATTGATTTTCAAATAATTTTCATTATTTTTAATATTTACATTGATAGTTGTATTCTAGTTGATTTCATGAACTTTCTTCTAACATCTCTTCCTCCTTCCTGGCATTTTTAAATGGAAATAGTCAGGAATTAGGAAAGATAAATGCCTTAATTCAAAAGTCATTTCTACCATTTACTACCTGTGTGAACTTGGTCAAATCATTTAACTTTTCTGAGCCAATTTTTAATCTGTAAAGTGGGAAAAATATTACATGGGCTCTGTTTCACTGGGAAGTTATGAGGGGACTGTTGAGATATTGTAAGTGCTTTGTAAAATGTGAAGTACCAATATGCTCAGCTAGCAATTTTTAGTGTTATCATTTACTGGAATAGAAATATTCTCAGTGTATATATCCAGATTTCTCTTACAAATGCAGATTTTCATGAGCACCCACAAAATAGTTCAATTATATTATTAATGTATTTATTTATGTCTATCCTTTGTTATATTAAGGACATTGTTAAAAGTTACATAAAATATAACTTACACAAGGTCAATCACGAGTTTATTTCTCATCTTTCAAGTGACTAACATGAAAAGAAAAACCTGGACAGTTACATAATTCATGATGTCCATAAGATAAAAATAATTCATTATTCAGGAGAAGTGCCATTATTTCTTAATACTAAGTTCAGACAGGAATTTCCCTTTCAGTTTTTTTTAACAATGTAGAGTTATTTAAAATATTTTCCTGCTGGTTTAGAGGTTATTGATTTGCATGGTTAATCCAAATCAGTGTTGGACTTATCTAGAATTTTAATATTCTGTTTCATACTCACCATGGGAGAATTATACATTTTCATGTGAGCTCCAAGTAGCTGCTCTTCCACTCCACTTGCAAATGGATTATATTCAGAGAATAATAAATAATGTCAATTTCCTTTCCAAAATGCTTGGATACACATTAGAGGGAAGGTTAGGCTATTAAATTAAAATTATATTTTGCATATATAAAATCATCAAAGTGCCTTAGGAAGATAATATTTAGCTACATTTTATTTATTAGAGGCTAATTTAAAAAGTCCTTACATTGATCAAATACTTAGAATCCTTACTATGTGCAAGCATATTAACTCTTTGTCTGTTTATTCTTTGATAAAAATCTGTCATTCAGACTTACTTTTGTGCTTTATTCTTTCACTTTTTTGGTTTTTTTGATAAACATTTAAATGGAAAAAAATATGAAACTGCAATTTTTAAGTCAACTACTGATTGTATGTTTGTGCGTCATAGCCAATGCCCCAACATAGCTGAGGTTTTGTATGATGAAAAAATTTAAAATAGGATGTTTGTTCCTTATTTAAATTCTTTGACTTTGTCTTCAGGTCACTGGCATGCATTTTATATGAGATGTGCTGCATGAATCATGCATTTGCTGGCTCCAGTTTCTTATCCATTGTTTTAAAAATCATTGAAGGTGACACACCTTCTCTCCCTGAGAGATACCCAAAAGAACTAAATGCCATCATGGAAAGGTATAGAAATAAATATGTTGTCGCAGAAATAGTTTAAAATTGTAGTTATATTTTAGTTCATTTGAAAAATAATTTTCTTTTTAAACATTACAGCATGTTAAACAAGAATCCTTCATTAAGACCATCTGCTATCAAAATTTTAAAAATCCCTTACATTGCTGAGCAGCTACAGGTATTTAAAATGAAAGAGATTCGGAAAACAGGTATTATTAGCATTTATATACACATTCCATGACTTGAAGATGTGCACTGGGGATAAGATGCAGTAAGAATCAACCAGAAGGGAAGAAAAAGATAAAAAAGAAGCTGAGAAAAATAGTAGTCAGGGCAATCTCTCTGCAAAACAAGGTGTGTGTGAACTTCCATTCCCCAGTGCCACTGAAAATGAGAAACTAGGGCTCTGATTTTCTGCCAAAACTCAACGTCCACCCTTTGGAGCTCTGTTGACAGATCTTACCTGAACTCTTTGTAACTATATCCCTGCAAAGACAAGACTATACTAACAGAGAATACTAAAATCTAGGATTATCATTGAGCATTTATAATTCCAATCCTTTATTATATATCTCTATAATACTTTTTAATGATTAGCTAAGTTTATTTTGTTTTCTTGTAAATTAGGAAATTTGATATAGAGGCTATGTCTTAGGTATTAAGAAAGCAGCAAATGGTACCCTCTTTAGAGGGCTTTTGTTTTTTTGTTTTTAACTTCTCAGGGTTTTACAGTACAAATCCCTGAGGCAAGTTTCCTCTAATATTATACGTACCTTTAAGAGAAACTACAAAATGGTCGTCCACCATAAACACTGTGCATACCTTTTCATCAGTGGGGCATGTTCCAAATCCAAAGGAAGCAAAGGCGATAAATGATATATACTTATTAGTTAAGTGCTGGGCACTGTGCTGACACCAGGGAATGCCCAAATGAAAGGAATAGATATGTTTCCTGTCCTTTTGAACAAAACAGGATACTGTAAAAATAAGGCAGAAAAAAAGGGCTTTGGTGGTCAAAGGAGTAGGTGACATTTCTTTACCAGCGAGCCAATGGGAAGCAACAAGCCATGTTAAGAGTCTCAGAAACAGTGTTCGAATCACAGGGAATTGCTGGCACAAAGGTTCTGAGTATGTTGTGCTTTGGAGGTAGATACAGACGGGAGGGTTCTTATGCAAGCATTATGCTCTCAGGGAAGCCCATGCGGTCATGGGGAAGGCAGGACAGGAGAGGGACATAGGCTGAAGTTTCCTGATACTTGCAGCTCTCCTTATGTGCAGGCCAAGTGGGCACCCGTAGAGCCTGCAGGCGTCCTCTGAAAAATTGCCTCATATTCTGGTTGTGGGGATCAAAAACATACTGAAGAGGCTGTGAGCATTCCAAAAAAAGATCAAAAGATATTCACAGGGATCTGCTAGGACCAGGATGAGGCAAGTGAGGCCCTTGACTCTGGGGCAAAATTTAAGGGGACACTAAAAACTCATAATTAAGATAAGTTTATATATATATATATATATATATATATATATATATACACACATATATATATATAATTTTTTTTTTTTTTTTTTGAGATAGAGTTTCTTTGCTCTTGTTGCCTAGGCTGGAGTGCAATGGCGTGATCTTGGCTCACCACAACCTCTACCTCTTGGGACCAAGTGATTCTCTTGACACTTAGCTTCCTGAGTAGCTGGGATTACAGGCATGCACCATCATGCCCGGCTAATTTTGTATTTTTAGTAAAGACAGGGTTTCTCCATGTTGGTCAGGCTGGTCTCAAACTTCTGGTCTCAGGTCAACTGCCTGCCTCAGCCTCCCAAAATGCTGAGATTACAGGCATGAGCCACCATGCCTGGCTGATCAGTAATATTTAATGCAATATTTTAAAAATCCAAATTAATGCTTAAAACCCCTGGTAACAAAATATTAAAAGTTTAAAGATAAGATCCAGCAGGGCAAGGATTAGGGTGAGGCGAGTGAGGTGGAATTGTATAAGTTTAGGGTTGGATCCTGTCTTTAAAGTTTTGCTATTGTAATCTTTATTCTTCTTGACAATAATTTTGATTTTTAAAAATAATGTTTACTAAAATTGTTTATCTTGGTTACTGAGTTTTTTGGTGCCCTCTTAGATTTTGCGCCTGAGGTATTTCACTGGCCTAAACCTTGCACTGGCCCTGGGAGTGTAGACACTGTCCTCCGCGGGCTGGGAGGTTGGAAAAAGCTTGTGTCTTCTGGTAGCTGAAAGTAGGCCTGCCCGTGACTGGCAAAAGGGAGTGAGTGAACAAGCAGTGCACCATGAAGCTGGAGAGACAGGCAGGAGCCTGACCCTGCAGGATCTTTTTGGAAAAAGCTACCAAGTAATATTTGTAATTCAGGGAAAAATAGCATGCTTTGTTCTTAGGCTTCCTGCCATGGTCAAAATTAACCCAAATCTGAAAAGATACTTGGTAATTTATTCCCTTTCATCCCTAAAGAGGAGCCTTTAAGGTATACCAGGGTTGTTGATCTTTTTTTTTTCAGCACCTAATGTGTAGATATTCAGAACTGACTCTGGAAGACAAGAATTTGGATTGTCAGAAGGAGGCTGCTCATATAATTAATGCCATGTAAGTAATTGCTTTGTTTTTAAAAAGCCCATCGAGTGTAAATGTTAAATGCATTTGTCTTTAAAAATCTATTAGCACTAAACTGACTGCATGGAGCATCCTAGAATTCACTTAAGTCTTGCCAAGAAATTAAGGAGCTTCTGGAACTTGTTGTTCCAAGCCCTTTACCCCAGGTGGTAGCAAATCGAAATCATAAAAGTTTAAACCACTGCACAGCTTACAGATCTGCAGGGTAGCTCTGCAACTGCCTTGCAAGGATATAGAGATGTTAATATCTCAAATATTTAGTAACATTTATGCTAATGATCCTTCTATAATAACCATAAATGGCTTTCACATGTTGTTTGTTTAATGTGAACTGGCGGAGTGTCTGCTGAAAAGAGAACATTGTGGAGTCCTGGGACAATTGAAAATAAGCCGAAATTCACTTTCTTGAAATATACATTCCCTCACAAAAGAACTAAACAATGTATTTCCCAAAGAACTATAACTATTTTCTGATCTCACTTCTCTCTCCTACCTCATTCAAAATTTTTGTTCTATAACTTGCAAGAACCCAGAGTACTAGGTTCTTATATTTTGGGTTTTTGCATACTTGTACAGTCTTGTACAACTATGATGTACAAGAGGTGTACAGTACAGTGGGGTGAAAACAGAAGCCTTCAATAGGCTGATCTAGCACAAATATATTCCTCCAACACCCAGTCCAATGCATCTCAACTCCACCATGTTTGCTTTCCGTCTTCACTTTCAAACTGAGGTAATTTGCATGATTTCCAGTTAAGATACACTATGTACCACAGGGGGTAAATTTTTAGGCGTGTTCCTAATAACTTTGTTTGTTTAGTTTATTATCTGCTATTTCAAGAAAGGTTGAAATTTCCAATTTTATTAACTAGAGATGTGAGAGTAGTAGATATTTTAAAAATACTAGACTAGCTTTAGCTATCATTTTGTACTGCAGTTATAAAACTGACACTGTTTACAATTAATGGCCATCTAGAATCCAGTTGTTTGTAGGGTATTTTACATCATGAAATATCGATTTCAGATAGTCACTGCTATTTTTGAGATCTCTGACTATGTTTCAAGGAGATCCACTGGTCTGACAAAATAAGAGATGTATATTCCTGAAAATTGCATGTCCTCTGGAGTCTGTTGTCTGGCTGGTATTAGAGAGTTATTAGAACTTGTAATGTAATTTGTAATAACCCAGAGGTCATTAAAATTTTCTCATGGTGTTTGCCAAGGAAAGAGTTGAGTGCAAGAGGTGTTCTATAGTATTGGGCCCTAATCAAGTCAGGAAGAGAAGCAAATGCCATTGAGAATGTGGTCGGAGTTCTTTCAATGTGCCTTCCCTCTGAAGAGCTTTAGGAGTGCGCCCGTCATCCCTGTCCACCTGGCTGCCTCTAGTCGGCCATCTTGCCCCCCTCCCTCATGCTAAATTTTATTGACTACATCTTCTATTCCAGGCTTAATACAGTAGATATTTTTGCTGCAGCATGGTGTAGTGGTTAATTGCACGGATTAATAACACTCTTTCAATTCAAATTCTAGCTCCTAGGTAATACTCTACATTGCTTTGGACAAGTTTCTTAACCTCTCTATAACTATAAAAATAAATGTATCTACTTCATAGAGTTGCTCTGCATTTAAATGAGTTAATTCATGTAAAGTGCTTGTAAGCATGGGTCATTACCTGCTAAAATGTTAGCTAATGTTGTTATTTAGCCTCTCAGTTAAAGAAACATGCTTACATTAATCATACATTGAAAGAGGTTTATGTACTGGTTGTTGGAATCGAAAACACTGAAGAAGCTGTGAGGCTGTAGTCAAAAGGTATTCACAGGGATCTGCTGGGACCAGGATGAGGCAAGTGAGACACTTGACCCTGTGGCAAAATTTCAAGGGGACACCAAAAACTCATAATCAAGATCAAATTTTAATGCAGTATTTTAAAACTCCAAATTAATGCTTAAAATCCCTAGTAACAAATTATTCAAAGTTTAAAGACAGGATCCAGCAGGGTGAGGCAAGTGAGGTAGAATTATGTAAGTTCAGGGTTGGATCCTGTCTTTAAAATTTTGTTTTTGTATTCTTTGTAGCTTTTTGACAATAATTTTGATTTTTAAAAATAATGCTCATGAAAATTATCTTGGTTACTGAATTTTTCGGTGCCCCGTTAGATTTTGCACCTGAGGTATCTCACTCGCCTAAACCTTGTGCTGGCCCTAGGGGTGTAGACATTGTCCATTACAGGCTGGGAGGTGGGAAAAAGCTTGTGTATTCTTGGGATCTAGGATTTGAACCTAGAGGATGTTATTAATCTGTGCAATTAACTACTGCACCATGCTACAACAAAAATATCTACCGTATTAAGCTCTGAAATGCCAGCTGGAGGAGACCCTTTGACCACCAGGGACACTTGAATTGGTAGGGAGAGCTGCTTAGAGAAGTGGTAGGGGCACCATGCCAGCCAGTGTGGAGCCCAGAGGGTTTGGCATGAGAGTGTCTGCAGCAGAGCACACCTAGGGAGACCATCCCCCTAGGCTTTACCTGCTCCCATGGGAGACTTTAGACCCAGGGGAACTGTCAGACCTGAACTCTGCAGGGCAGTCTTGTCCATCAAAGGGGGCTGGTCTGACCTGAGCTTCCCTGGATCTTCTGGCCTCTCCTGAGGCCTAGCCTGTCCACGCCTGCTTGCAGTGCAGCTGCAGGTGCCCTGGGGGTCTACATCATAGCTCCTGTACTGCTGATGAATCATGTCTGGCTGGAGGAGAGATCCAGTGGGGAGGCCTGCTTCCTCCTTTAACTGCAGCTTCCCCAGGCCCACAGCCACCTGCCTCCCCACATCGCTTTTCTGGCACATACATACATGGGCAGATTTTTACTTTCCTACCCTGCCAGCATGCATATGTATGCACACTGCCCGACTACTGCTGCTTGTAGGAGTGTGTCCCTCCTTACCTCTCCTGCCATACCACCATTGCAGTGGGAGCCTTGGCGGGCACAGAGATAGCCAGCCTTGGCCCTGCCAGCATCCTACCCCTGCATCAACACTGCTGTTGGAGTGAAACTAGATACAGAGAACAGTGGACCCTTCCCTGCCCTGAGCAGCCACCCCTACCTTTGTCAGCATGCACAGAGGTTGCACACAGACCTGTGCCCACCAGCGCTGCACCCCTGTGCTAACAGCACCACCAGCAGGACCACCTGCACAGTTGCCAGTGGAGGGCCCCGACTCCCTGAGCCATTCTGCCTCTGCTGCTGCTGTGAATGCCCACAGGGAGACAGGCACCCTGATACCTGCTAGCACCCATCTACAGCTGACAAATGTGCACCCCTCCACACTGCCACTGCCACTGCTGCTGCTGCTGGCATGTGCAAACAAGGATGGATCCTGCTGCTACCATCCTACAAAATGCTTTGGCTGGCATCACCCATCAGACTGTAGTGACCAGCTGTCCAGGAGCACATTCCCTCCCACCTCCAACCCAGTGCAATGAGTTGACAACCTTGAGGAGGCAGAGAGCAAAGTTGGGGCCCATTACAAGTCCCCAGAGTTAGAGCACAGTCCAGCAGTTGGGATCTGAGTGCTGGCTGCCTAAAGTTTTCCAGAAACAAAGCCAGTCTACTGAATCCACCTTATACCACAATCAAACCCTCAAAGTTATCAAATAGAATAAAAGGAAAGAAAATCCAAAGGATAGCAACTTCAAAGACTGAAGGAACTTCCACCCACAAAGATGAGAAAGAACCAGTGCAAGAACTTTGAGAACTCAAAAAGCCAGACTGCTTTCTTTCCTCCAAATGACCACAGTACCTCTCTAGCAAGGGTTCTGAACCTGACTGAGAAGGCTGAAATGACAGAAATCAAATTCTGAATATTAATAGGAATGAAGATCATTGAGATGCAGGAGCACATCAAAACACAATCCAAGGAAGCTAAGAAACCTAATAAAATGATATAGGAGGTGACAGACAAAAAGGCCAGTATAGAAAAGAATGTAACTGACCTGATTGAGCTGAAAAACACACTACAAGAATTTCAGGCCAGACAAGGTGGCTCATGCCTGTAATCCCAGCACTTTGGGAGGCTGAGGTGGGTGGATCATTTGAGGTCAGGAGTTCAAGACCAGCTTGGCCAACATGGTGAAAACCCATCTCTACTAAAAATACAGAACTTAGCCAGGTGTAGTGATATGTGCCTGTAATCCCAGTTACCAGGGAGGCTGAGGCAGGAGAATCGTTTGAAGCTGGGAGGTGGAGGTTGCAGTGAGCTGAGATAGTGCCATTGTACTCCAGCCAGGCTGATGGAGTGAGACTCCATCTCAAAATAAAGAAAAAATGCAATCTCAAATATTAGTATCAGAATGGACCTAAGCTGAGGAAAGAATCTCAGAGCTTGAAGAATAGTTTTCTGAAATTACACAGGAAGAACAGAGAAAAATGAATGAACAAAACCTGTGAGAAATATGGAATTATGTAAAGAGATCAAATCATGTCCCTGAAAGAGGTAGGGGAAGTGGAAGCAACTTGAAAAACATAGAAATATGTTACATAGAAACGCAGAAATATCATCCATGAGAACTTCCCCAACCTAGCTAAAGAGGCCAACACTCAAATTCAGAAAATGCAGAAAGCCTCAGTAAGATACTTCACAAGATCATCCCCAGGACACATAAGCAGCAGGTTTTCCTAGGTCAATATGAAAGAAAAAATGTTAAAGGCAGCTGGAGAGAAAGGTCAGGTCACATACAAAGGGAAGCCCATCAAACTAACAGTGGATCTCTCAGCTGAAACCCCACAAGCCAGAAGAGGTTGTGGGCCAATATTCAGTATTCTTAAAGAAAAGAAATTCCAACCAAGAATTTCATATCTGGCCAAACTAAGTTTCATAAGTGAAGGAGAAATAAGATCCTTTTTAGACAAGCAAATACTGAGGGAATTTGTTACCACCAGACCTGCCTTATAAGACCTCCTGAAGGAAGCACTAAATATAGAAAGAAAAGAACAACCAAACAAACAAGTCTGCAAAATAACCAGATAACTTAATGATTAAATCCACACATATCAATACGAACCTTGAATGTAAGCAGACCAAATGCCACAATTAAAAGGAACAGTGTCAAGTTGGATAAAGAAGCAAGGCCCAACTGTATGCTGTTCAAGAGACCCATCTCACATGCAAGGACACACAAAGGCTCAAAGTAAAGGGATGAAAAAAAATCTACCAAGCAAATGGCAAATAGGAAAAAGCAGAGGTTGCTATTCTAATTTTAGACCAAACAGACTTTATGCCAATAATAATCAAAAAATATAAAGAAGGGCATTACATAATGATAAAGGGTTCAATTTAACAAGAAGATCTAGCTATCCTAAATATGCATGCACCCAATACAGGAACACCCAGATTCATAGGGCAAGTTCTCAGAAACCTTCACATCTGTCAGAATCGTGGATCATGAAGTCAAGAGATCAAGACTATCCTGGCCAACATGGTGAAACCCCATCTCTACTAAAAATACAAAAATTAGCAGGGTGTGGTGGCGTGCACCTGTAGTCCCAGCCACCCAGGAGGCTGAGGCAGGAGAATCGCTTGAACCCAGGAGGTGGAGGTTGCGGTGAGCCGAGATCACACCACTGCACTCCATCCTGGCGACAGACCAAGACTCTGTCTCAAAAAAAAACAAAAAAGTCGAAAAATAGATGCTGATGAGATTGCAGAGAAAAAGGAACATTCATACACCATTGTTGGTAGTGTAAATTAGTTTCACCATTGTGAAAAACAGTGTGGCAATTCCTTAAAGACCTAAAAACAGAAATACCATTTGACCCAGCAATCCCATTGCTAGATATATACCTGAAGGAATATAAATCATTCTGTCATAAAGACACATATATGCATATGTTCACTGCAGCATTGTGCACAATAACAAAGACATATCATCAACCTAAATGCCCATCAGTGGTAGACTAAATGAAGAAAATGTGGTACATATACACCATGGATACTGCACGGCCATAAAAATAACAAGATCATGTCCTTTGCAGCAACATAAACAGAGCTAGAGGCCATTATTCTTAGCAAAGTAACGCACGACCAGAAAAACAAATAACACATATTCTCACTTATAAGTGGGAGCTAAATGACAAGAACACATGGACACATAGAGGGGAGCAACAGACATTGATTTTTCAGAGGGTGAAGCGTGGCAGGAGGGAGAGGATCAAGAAAAATAACTAATGGGTACTAGGCTTAATACGTGGGTGACAAAATAATCTGTATAACAAACCCCTATGACTCAAGTTTACCTATATAACAAACCTGCACATGCAACCCTGAACTTTAAATAAAAGTTAAAAAATAAAAAAATAAGACTTAGCTATTATAATACTAGCATTTTGGAATATTTTTCATGTGCCAGACACTGTGCATATGTTATCTCGTATGATATTCACTGTAGCCCATTCTTTACAGCTGAGAAAACTGAGATTCAGGGAGGTTCAGTTACTTGCCCAAGGCCACAGAGCTAATAAGTGGTGGGGGTGGGATTCAAACACTGCCTAACTCTAAAGATTGTGTGTTTTATCCACATGGTGGAATTACTGTGCCATTCTATTTACTCTTTAATGGCCAAGATCCTAATTTGTTTTACATTATGAAAACTAGTCATTGGAAATGAAATGAGCAGGAATTTGGAAAGTGAATAATTTGCTCTTAAACAAAAATCCAATTTGAAAAATTCTGCTTATTAACTATAGTCCTGGTTGGCTCATTGCCTATGCAAAGCTTATTAGTTTTTGCCTGGCCTGTCTCAAGATGCTTTTGCTCTCAGTAGTGTAGTGATACTTTTATAAAATATTTGTTTAATTTTTCTGAACATATTTGGGATGGGTTATATGAGGGGAATCTTTGTTATTTATAGGCAAAAAAGGATCCACCTGCAGACTCTGAGGGCGCTGTCAGAAGTACAGAAAATGACACCAAGAGAAAGGATGCGGCTGAGGAAGCTCCAGGCGGCTGATGAGGAAGCCAGGAAGCTGAAGTAAGCGCCTTTCCTTTAGGCACTGACGCCCTGGACTACTTCTCCGGGCTCTCAGGGAATTTACAAAGAAAAGCGAAAACCAAAACAAGAAACATCAATGCATATGACTATGTATTTATGTGTTTATTCGTTTGTTCATTCACTCCAAGATGAATATTGAGCCACAGATTGAATGTCGGGTGCTGTTAATATCAGGCTTTCAGTCTTGAGTGAAGGGAAAGATGAACTATTTGGGAGGTTATTAATGATGAAAATAGAGTCAGTTTCCAAATGAAACCTCATTGTTGGTGACAGCTTCTGTACATACCCCAGCAGGAGGATGAAAAGGAGGCATCACTATTATACCTCGATTCCCTAGGTTCTTGCTGTGTACCTTCTACCAGGAGACCTCACTTATTTATAGGAAGGAGACTTTATTGGCAGGAAATTGATAGCTTTTGGAAAAAGTAGACTGGAAACAGAGATGTTTTCTGTCAAGTGAAGCATTTAGAAAAGTCTATGCTCAGGGTAGTGCTGCTGGTGGGAAATATCACTAGTAATTAGAGTATTTACATGAAAAAGTGAAATTTCAATTGTTGGCCAGGGTGTACAGAAAAGGGAACTCTTGTACAGGAGTGGTGAGAATGTAAATCAGTATAGCCATTACGGAAAAATAGCTTGAAGATTCCTCTAAAAATTAAAAATAGAACTACCATATCATCCAGCAATCCTATATTGGATTTATATCCAAAATAAATTAAATCAGTATGTTGAAAAGATACTTACACTCCAATGTTCATTGCAGAATTATTCACAGTAGCTGAGACATGGAATCAACCTACATATCTATCAACAGATAAGGGGATTAATAAAATGTGGTATAAATACACACAATGGAGTACTATTTAGCCTTAAAAAGAAGGGAATCCTATCATTTGCAACAGCATGGCTGAACCTGGAGGACATTATGTTAAGAGAAATAAGCCAGGCATAGAAAGACAAATACTGCATGATATCACTTAAATATGGAATCTTAAAAAGTTGAATTCACAAAAGAAGAGAGTAGAATGGTGGTTACTAGGGGCAGGGGGCCATGAATGGGGAAATATTGGTCGAAGGGTAAAAAGTTTCAGTCAGAGAGGAGAAATAAGTTCTGGAGATCTATTGTACAGCATGGTGACTGTAATTAATAACCATGTTTTATATTTTTGAAAATTGCTAACAGAGTAGAGCTTGATTTAATCATCCCACAATGTATATGTGTATAAAAACATCACATAGTACACATAAATCTAAATGGCTTTTGTCAATTAAATTTTAATAAAGCTGAAAAAATACATGTATAGAAATAGAATTTCAAAGAGCCCTAGACCCTCAATTTCTGAAAGACTGATTTATCTGTTGGTAGGTTATCAGACTTCCTAATTTTTCTTCCTCTGCCAACGTTTTGGTAGTTGAGGAGCCCCAGTAAAGAACTAGAGAGACAGAAAGAACCTGAAAACAAATCTATTCATTTTGTTACCTTGTTAATTTACTGAAAAATGATTTAGAGAGATCTTTGTACTTAGAATGAATATCATGATAAGCCAATTACGAATCTATGAGTCTATTTTCCCTTAACGTGTGCTTTCTTTAATAAATGGGTGCAAAAGATTTCTATGAAAGTACTTTGTGGGCAGTGTGTCCTGGTAAATGTTTAACAACCAGCTCTGGGTCTGAAGGAGACTGCTAATTTGTTTGCTGATTTCTCTGATATAAATACTTCCACCATGGCCAATATCAAGCTACCAATATGATATCATTTAGTGTTCAGTTGGGAAGATATGTACACAGTCTGCTCTTGGGAGCCAATACAGGTTGGCTTCTGCAAAACGCTGTGACATTGAGTGTGGGTTTTACTGGGAAAATATATTCACATAAATTGCTTGAGCCATTGCATCAGCTCCCTGCCCCAAATCTGTTTCTAATACCTAAGAAATAGTAATATTTCCAAGATAACATGATTTGTGTCACTGGCTGAGGGTAAAAGGAAAATTAAATTTCTGAAGGCAAATTTAATAATTTATGTGCGGATTACAAAATATCATTTAGATTGAAACAGTTTTATATTCAAATAAGTCACATACCTTTCACGTGACACACTAATTTTTTTTGTTTGAAGGTAATGGTTTTAAATAAAGTTTGGCCTTGATTTTGTGAATAACTTGTATTGGAATTGTTTCTAATTGTTAATTCTAGAATCAAGGGGGATCATATGTTTTAGCAAGAAAATGACTCTATTGTCAAAAGAATTATAACATGCTCATTTTAGAGAGAAGAGTTTGACTAGAAGGGTGTTTAGTGACTTCGAAAAACCTGAGTATAAATTAGCCCACAAGTTAATCATAAGAAGTCAAATCTTTCTTCCAGTTTAGTAGCAGGTCTCTTAAATTCAACTCTTCTGTAATAGAGAAAACAAAGTAAATGTGTCTAGAAAAATTCCCCTGCACAATGACTCCCATATATTTCCTCACAAATTCTTTTATGTGTAGCTCTGTTTTTACTTTTTATGGGTTTGTGCCTCCTGAAAGCAGTTTTTGTGTCATTAGCATGTGTTAGGCACGTGCTAGGCACTGGGAACACACAGCCCTGTGATCGCCCTCAGAGAACTCACAGAGATGAGCACTGCTGTCTCCTGCTGCTGCATTCTGGGGTTTGTAAGGGGGAATAAGGAACCACAGCATTTTGTGTGCTTTAAAGAGAATCAGCTGGGTGCTGCACCGCATTCACTTTGATGAGGGAGCGACCTGACGGCCTGGCTTTCCAACCCCCCAGTCTGCCTGTTGAAATAAGGATCACACTCATCTGTATAATATAGATACGATTTTAGCAATTCACAGTTATTTTTCTACATTCACTTTAAATTTACAGAAAGATTGTGGAAGAAAAATATGAAGAAAATAACAAACGAATGCAAGAATTGAGATCTCGGAACTTTCAGCAGCTGAGTGTTGATGTACTCCATGTAAGTACCCTCTTACTTTAAATTTTACAGAAACATTTTTCTTGCTTCAGATGCATGGCGATGATTGGGTAGGAAAAGGGACAAGGGAGAAAATAAGAACATCTAGATTAACTTCGCCCAATTCCAGGAAGGATTCTAGAATGTAGGTCAACAACTGGTGACAACGATTCAAAGAGGCTCTAGCTAGAGGTGGATCAGTTGATCCATTTAATAAAAATCAAGTGCCTACTCTGTATAAGACAACTAAATTGGCACTGAATGCATAATTGATGGGTTAAAATGATTAACTGACAGAACAAATGCGTGTGTATCTAATTTTTAACTCCACCCATGCTATTGTTGCTTTACCTCTTTAGTACATTGTTCTCTTTGTCTTGTTTTTCTCTTCTTTTCCTTTTCCTTTTGTCTCCTACCCATTTTATTGTACATTATGGTAATCACTTCATTCAAACTTTAACTGCCATAGATGTTCAATAATGAATAGAGTTACAGATTCACATGAAATGACCCTAAATTCATGTCCTCGGCATTCCAAGTCTGTAAATAGCAAACACCATTTTCTTTGATGGTTGGCAGTATCTCCACAGGCCATGGGTAGGCTCTGATTAATAAGGTGGTCTTTACAACATCAAATTTGGGTAATACACATCAATACTAACACCATGCTCTTCAGGTAAAAGCAACTTGGGATGAAGTCATTTTTGTGGACAACTTCTACTGTCTCAAATTCTGGTTATTTATTAATTGGAGATCCCTGCATCTGAGAGATTGTCTCCTTTAGCAGGAATCACCAAGCCCCCGAGGCTGTGGGGACAATTCCCCAAACCCCAGGAATGCTTATTCTTTTGTAGTTTGGTTATCAGAGGGCTCCAAACCCTGGGACATGCAGGAGAGCACCCCCTCAGCCAGACAGTGCCCCACTTTAAGGGGGAGAGCTGCCAGTGATGCAGCTTTCTTAATTATTTAGGGGTTCCGGGTGCTTTGGAGTTCTAAAAATCCGAAGTTGGGAGCAATAAGAGGCCTAGTTTCCTCTGACCTCAGGAATCTTCCTCTCTTTGATGGACCAGTTAGCAGACAATGTGGGATGCTGATGATAAGTACCCAATTCCATCTCCCTTTTCCCACCCATCTGCCATTCCATTTAAGTGAAGCCTCCCTGTGGGATCTGTTGCAGGCTCCAGAGACTTGGGAGATGGTTTCTTTCCTGCTCAGGGAACTTGGTGAGTGAAAGACTTACTGGCTAAAGGGCCATGGGGTCAACAATAGGGCTGGGTCCCTAGTTGGAGAAGGGTCTTGATGCAACCACTGTGGAAGTACTCAAGTGCCCTCTGAAAACTGGGTGCCTTTCTTCAGCTTCCCACATACTTCTAGGCCCTGCAAATGATAGCCCATGAAGGTGAGTCTTTTTCCCTGGTTCAGTCTGCTTTGTCCACCACAGTGCTGAGAACTGCACATTTCCACAGATCCTGACAAGGAGGCTGGCAAAATTATAAGCATTCTGTTATTGTGTAAACTACTTGCTTATTCAGCTACAGAAAGGAGGACGTATTCTTCTAGAATGCTCAGGGATCCCTGATTCTAAGGGATTTTCCCCCTGAGATTTAAAATTGAGAAGTAGAGGCATGGTATTATTTTGTTTTATAAAATCTAAATGACTTCATTCTTGCGGCTACTATATGGCAAAAAAGAAATTTAGTTTCAAGTACGAGCTTAAATAATAGTGTCTGTTAATTTACTGAACTTTTTTGCTTTTCTTTTTTGACCCTTCAAGATCACCCTGTCTGTGTTCTTTTTTATTGGATGGTATTATTAGTGGTGTTATTACTACGTTGTATGAGGTCTTGCCTTCCTCTTATAAATCAAGGTCCTTTTGAGGTCCTGAAGTAACTGAGGATAAGCCTGAGACCATATGGCAGACAGAATCCCAAGAAATGTTGTCATCCATATATTATTTCACAGAACATGGGAGCTAGACACAAAGTTCTGATCTTGGCCCAACTCAGATGAAGAAAGAGAGGATTTCACAAGAATCCTATGAATTCCCAACTCATGACTTTCTCAGTGACTTCCCGGTTTCATCCCCTTTCCATCAGCAAGGAGCAAAGGGAGCAGGAGGAGAAGCGACTGATGCGGATGCTGTTCTGGCCAAAGACTGTGGTTCATTCCGAGATTTAGTGCCACCACTGTCTTTGGCCCTGCCTTTTCCATAAGCGTGTTTCCTATGTTTATATATTGATGGCAGCAGAAGTGCTCCAGGCAGATAGATGGCTGTTGAAGCTGTTCTGCCTGAACACTGTTTCCTCTTGCCAGCTGGTTCGGGCCCACAGCCTGGGTGGCTCGGCACCCCCAGGCATCCTGCCCTCTTTTGTACAGTCACATCAGCCATTTCCCTCTGGCACATTGTCAGCATCCCACCTCTCTTTCAACTGTGTTTGGGAAAACCTTCTCAGCCCACTTGGGTCCACAATCAATGGACCCTCCTCCAAATTCTAATGGCTTATTGTATTCTCAAACTTGAAATGCACCTGGATCACCTATGAATCTTGTTAAGATGCAGATTCTGATTTGATTAGTCCAGGGTGCAGCCTGAGATGTTGCATTTCTTATAAGCCTTCTGCTAATTTCAGTGCTGACGGTCTGATTTCTGTGTACACTCTGATTAATAATGAATAGAAAATGGGCCTCCCGAAATCAGCACTTCACCTCCAGATGAAGGAAGACTTGGAAAACCACTGCTGAACAGACCTTGTCATAATCTCTTTAGGAAAAAACACATTTAATAGGAATGGTAGAAAAGGAGGAGCAATCTGAGGGAAGATTTTCTTGTTCACCGCAGGACGAGGATGAAAAGAGGTGGCAAGGCAGAGAAGAGGCAAGTTTAATCATATTCACAAGCTCAAAAGTGAGGCAGGTTTAATGATATCCAGAGAACAAAGGAGAAAGAAAACGGGAAGCCGAACACTTTGCAGAGGAGCCTGAAAGGTTTTAAACATAGCAGGAAAAAGCTTCATTGAGCTGAAAAAGATGAAATAAATATAGGAGAGAAATTAGATTAATCAGATGCAAGAGGCTAAAGAAAAATGTGATAAAGAAGGAGAAGAGAAAGAGGAAAATGCTCCCATCTTTGAGTGTTTTCCTTCCCCTTGCTCATATACATGTTTATGATTTAATTTCTTACTAATCTCATTGCGGCTCTGTTCTGTATTCCCTCTTTTTTCTCTCTTGCCTGACGGAAGCAAGCTACTTTATATTTCAAAAGCACTTACAGAAGAGAATCAGAGTTATGGGAGAGAATGGGCTCTATGCCACCTCTTAAATATGTTATAAAAATTATTTGAGGCATGTAGGAGAGTAGCTTCCTTTGTTTTTCAGACCCTAGCTGATGTGGCCTTTTATTTTGGCAGGCATTTTCTGCTTGTCTGAATTTGGGCTTTGAAATCTTGAAGCACCGTCGAATGTGGAATCATGTTAGGCACCGTTTCTCTAAAGAATGACAGCTTAAAACAGATACCATAATACGTAAGACAGGCCAGGTCTGTCTTTGATCCTGTAGCATATACAGTTGTGCTGGTGCTAAAGTTAGGTCTCTGTGAAAAGTACATAGTAGATCAGGTCTCCATACATGGAGTGGTAATAGGGACCAAAGATCAGACCATGTCCTTCTCTCTAAGAGAAGCAGTTGTAACAATTCTATCTTTCTCTTCAAAGAGAACCTCAGCAAATCAAAGTTAATTGATATTCCAAATGCATACCTATTTTCAAATAATTGCTGAAGTACACTTAAAGAACGTATTTCATGTACTCTCTGTTCTTTATTCATAAAGTTCTCTGTCTGCTCTCAGTGATCCTTTGAAATTTGGAACCAATTTCACCTCCTGAAACAATTATTATACAGTACAGAAAACTGACTTCTGAAAAATAGTTTATGATAATATTCTCACAAATACTGCACTGCAGTGTGGCATGGCTTCATTTTACTTATTCACTTAAGATTAGTTTGAGCTTTCTTTTAAATTTTCTTTTATTAAAAAGACACTCTTGGAGTAGTTTCCCATGAAAACCATTTATCCAGAAAAATAGGTCAGCTCGGCACCAGCTCAGGGTTCAAACACAAGTACATACACACATACACACACAAAAAACTAAGGGAAAAAGGCAAAGTGATTTATTGATTTTGGCTAAACCCTTTATTTTTTTTGAAGTGTGGTTTCTTTCGTCATGTACTCTCTTAGGTATTTTTCTTTTAGGAAATTGGAATTCATAGACTCGCAAAACTTTAAAGCTAGAGGGGAGCTTGTAAGTCATTCAAGCTAACACCTTTAATTTTGAGATCCAAAAACTGAGCAGGGCTGGAGTAGGGTGTGGTGAGTGGAGTACCCTAGGTGCCAAATTGAAGGAGGCCCCTCAGTTGTCCATAGGGTGAGTGCCTTCAGTTGGTGCCGTGGGCATCCCACTTGGCTTACCTAGTCATGATCCTGAAACTGAAGCCCGTGAGGGTTAAATGCTTTGTGCAGGGTCACCTGTCTCATTGACTCAGGGCTGTTTCTCTTACCCCAAGTTACCTACTGAAGTTTGAAAATGTTTAAGTGGGAGGATTAGGTAGGCTTGTTTCCAAGTAGTCTTCGAAATAAGAATACTTCTTTCATTTGTGGTGGTGCCGTTTCCTTCTATCAACTTTTCATGAATTGTTAATTACCTTCCACAAGGAATCTGATGAACCGACTTTAAAGAACCTGCCTGAGTCTCAGCCTGTTCCTTCCCTGGACCTCAACAAACTTGAATCAATTGTAGAGGATGCCACATGTGACCTCGGATATCATGGTATGTGTTTGCATTGGTTTTCAGAAGGATGCTCACAGCTGCTGCACCGGTTGCTGTGGCTGACTTTGCAGTGGGCCTGTCTGGCCTCTGAGAGAAGCTCTGGGTGTGTGTATGCAGCTCCCTGCTATCAGTTTACCAGGGCTGGGCAATGACCAGGATGAAAAGTAGAGAAGCCAAGGATTTTTCTGTCCTTTCTATCTCCTTTGCAATCATGAGGATGAGGGACCTCTTCTGGATGGGTTAAACAATGTTGTCATTAACCTGACTTTGGAATCATGCAAACTCTGAATGCTGTGTGTTTCCCTGTTCTGTAAATGGTTCTCTCAACCCTCATACATTTAAATGAAGAAATGAAGCCAGACTTTGGAAAATCAGCTATGCCATGTGCAATCATTACCAGAAAATAAAAGTGCTCAGAGCAGGAATACAAAGGCAGGCCTGTAGGATGGCTGACTTTGCTAGAGGACTTCCTGATGCCTTTGCTACCTCAGTCTGCACAGCAAACTAGTACACTTCCACCAAACCTCTCTTTTCATTTGGAATAAGACTTTCCAAATGGAGCAGATACATCCAAATGGAGTGGGTACATCATAAGCTAATGGTTAAATGCATGTGTTTTGGAGTAAAAAAGTTGACCCTGTCAGAGAAGCCCCTGACAACATAATCTCTTTGGTCTCAGTTTTCTTATCTATGTCCTGGGGCAGGTGACTGGGGCAGGTGACTAGGATGAGTCAGGATGGAGCAGGGGACGGGGCAACAGATGTGAACTACTGATTAGGACTGGTGGAAAAGGTTGTTTACTGAAACTACAAGGAAATTAAACTTTAAAATGGAGGACAAAGAACTGAACATACTGACATACTGATTCTTTGAAGAGAAACTCGGAGTTCACTATATCTAACATAGCCCCTGGGGAAGCATCATAGCCTCTGAGAGAATGCAGAGATGGATTTCAGAGCACAACAGCTGGGATCCTTGGCCAGTTGCACTCTGTGTTGTTGCAGGTCTGCAAGCGCATCCTTATAGCTGCACAATGATATAACAACTCTCTTGGGCAGCAGTTTAGCTCTCTTCTCAAATTGAGAATAAAGGTAGTGAATCTTGGATTATTTTGTCATCTCATCCCAGATTTTCACTTGAAATCTTCTTGATAGAGCTGTTAGAACTTGTGCTGCCTCTTTCAACTGTTTGGAGACAAGCACCTGAAGCTCTTTAGACTGGCATTAGCCAGCTTTTAAAATGGTGCTGTGGAAGCCATCTTGTAACAGACATCCTTGACAAATAAATATGTACATCAGATGGATTTCTGTCTTAGGCCTTTTATGGTATTTCTTTAATATTTTATTTGTTAGTTTCCAAAAGTGAAATTCGGAAGTATAGAAATATCCCATAGACTTCTATTTCTAAGAATAGAAATGTCAGAGACATTAGAACCAGAGGAACTCCATTCCCAGGAGGTTAAGGCATTCTTAGTCACAGGATGAGACAGGAGGTCAGCGCAAGATACAGGTCACAGAGACCTTGCTGATAAAGAGGTTGTAGTAAAGAAGCCAACCAAAGCCCACGAAACCCTAGATGGCAATGAAAGTGACCTCTGGTCATCTTCATTGCTCATTATATGTAAATTGTAATGCATTAGCATGATAAAAGTGGGAGGAATCCTTAGTTCCAGGAGTTTCCCACCCCTTTCCTGAAAAACTGATGAATAATCCACCTGCTCTTTAGCATATAATCAAGAAACAACTATAAGTCTATTCAGCAGCCCCTGCCACTGTTCTGCCCATGGAGTATCATTCTTTCGTTTCTTTACTTTCTTAATAAACTTGCTTTCACTTTTCTCTATGAACTTGACCGAATTCTTTCTCACGCGACGTCCAAGAACCCTCTTTTGAGGGTTGGACCCCTTTCCAGTGACAGAAAGCTGAGAAAGTTAGGCAGTATGTAGTTCTGGATACCTGTGGCTTGTGCTCTGCTGGAGGACAGAGCCGTCACTATTTATGCATAGGAAGCCCCAGGGCAGGATATTGAATGGGTGGTCTAAGACAAAAAAGTCTGAGCTTCCTCCTGGTTTCAAATAGGAAAACTACTTAATAATACTATATTTCATAGATGAGAAGCCAAAGAAATTAAGTGATTTGCTTAAGGACTGCAGAGTTCCTGCTTTCTATCTAGTACACCACCCTTTCCATGTCCCCCAAAGCGTGTGTTTTCATTGGTGGTGGGTAGACGTAATTGATTGGTAAGAAGCAGAAAAATATGTCAAAGGAATTGGACTTTCTTTCTTTTTTTTTTTTTTTAGTTGGAGTCTCACACTGTTGCCTGGGCTGGAGTTCAGTGGCCTGATCTCCGCTCACCGCAACCTCCGCCTCCTAGGTTCAAGCGATTCTCCTACCTCAGCCTCCCGAGTAGCTGGGATTACAGGCCCCCACCACCACGCCCGGCTAATTTTTTGTATTTTTAGTAGAGATGTAGTTTCACTATATTGGCCAGGCTGGTTTTGAAGGCCTGACCTTGTGATCCACCCACCTCAGTCTCCCCAGGTGCTGGGATTACAAGTGTGAGCTACCATGATGCGTGGCCAGGAATTGGACTTTCGAAAGGCAGAATCATTGTCATGTGTCTCTATGCTAATTTTCATGAACTGTAGTGGCCAAATTACTCCCTAGCTAGTCTTGACCACAGGTTCCAGCTACTATGGGAACTCAAGCTATGTCCTTCTTACCTCTCATTTTGTCTTTTGTCATGGAGGTTTCAATATGGTAGACAGTGTATCAATTCACCAGCCAAACTGGAAATGGTGAAATCTACTTCTCTGACCACCTTGTTCATGTTGTAAGTGTAAACACTACTTAGGACTCTAAAACTATCAGATTAGAAAAAAAAAATACATAATAGTTTTAGATAAATCAGATGCTTTGTAAAATACTTTAAACATTTCCCTTATTTTTTTTCCTCTCTGTAAATTCATACTTTCTAAGTGCTATTCTTTCTTAATATTAAATTCAAAAAATAAATTTAGACCTGTGAAAATACAACTTTGTTAGGCATTTATATTGATTCTGTGTCTTTGCTATTGTGAATAGTATTATAATGAAACTAAAGTAAAAGTAAAAACAGAAGAGAAAAAGAAAATGCAGCCTTTGGGTTTGACAAATCTTTAGAATGGTGGGCAACTACCAGATAATTAGTGATCACGGAGATTAATTGAAGTGAAATTTAGAAACATGAGACTTAATTTGTTGATGAACTCTGAAGTGATTATTTTCCCAATGCTTTTTGCCTTTTAGAAGATTAGACTGCAAACTTTCAGCACCCAAAGGAAGTTTTTATTTGTTTATTTTTTATCTGGCATGTATATATAAAATAAAATTACAGTCATTCTTTCAAAGCTCCTACACCAAATGTTTAATCAGTCTTTGATGTTGAATTGGAAAATTCCCTCTGGGCTATGAGGAGTTAGTTGCAGAGAAAAAAGACAGGATAAGACTTATTATTTACATTTGATATGCATGAGTTGACTACTGCTGATTTAATCTAGCGAAAGTCATAGGTAACCATTATAATCAAAGGAGAAAGTACAACTGGAATGTCAAAGAAATTATCCCTATTTAACTCCTTCTATGTGATGCTAATGATTTCTTCCACATTAAATTTTGCCAGGAACTTCCTTGTACTCTAACCTTTTTTTTTTTTTTTTTGTATTTATTTTATTTTTAGTAACTCACAGCTGAGTTTCAGAGCAGTGTTTTTTGCAAAGTTGGAATTGCCTGAGACTCTTGGGCCTGGGTGTACCAGGAGCATGACTCCTTACCCCACCATTCAGATGTGGAGACTGCAGTGAAGTAGGCCTTGGCTGCTTACCCACATCCTGACCAGCTGTCACCTCTTCATTTCCTGTTCAGCCACTCTTTAAGCAAGCACTGAACCCAGTGCTCGGAGACAGATCTGACCTCTAGGTGGTTGTGCTTTGCTTGCCTGTAGGAATTCCACATGCCCTTTGCATTTCTGGGCTGCTTTATGACTGATGATGTCACCTCTTTTTAAATGTTCAAGTGGAAATAAAGTGATTTGGACTTTGTTAATTAAACATCATATGTATTTATTGTTTTAATTTTAAAAAAGAAAACCTCCACTTACTCAGTAATTCCACTTTTAGATAGTTATCTGAAAGAAAACCTCTACTTAGTAATTCCACTTTAAAATAGTTATCTAAAAATGTGTCTACAAGAAGGCCTGTACGCAAGTGTTTCTATAGTTTTATTCCTAAGTACTACAAATAAAAAACAAGTCAAATGTCCATCAGCAGATGAATGGATAAGCAAACGTGTAGTTTGTCCATGAAATATATACTACTTGACAGTGAAAAGGAACACACACCAATATATACAACAATATAGATAAATATTTTTTAAATTATGTGAAATGAAAGAAGCCTCATGTAAGAGTTCATACTGAATCATTCCATTTCTTTGACATTCTGGAACCAGAAGTACTTATCTATAGTGATAGAAATGAGGACAGTGGTTGCCTGGGGGTGGTGGTGATGGGAACTGACTCCAAAAGGGCACAAAGAAACCTTTTGTTGTGATAGAAAAGTTTGTAAGTTTGATGTCTTGATTGTGGTAATGGTTACCCAGATGTGTATATTTGTCAAAACTCATTTAACTCTATACTTTAAATTAGTGCATTTTATTATATATAAATTACACCCAAATAAAGTTGATAAATTTAAAAAATGGTTAAAATATTCAGAAGAAACAATGTAATGCTCAGTTGTCCATGTGTTAGCTAATGAATGGCCAAGAAAGATGTGAGTGAAGTCGTGGCGATACAAAGCAATTGGGAAGATGTCTGGATATCACCTGGGACACAAAGTCCTTAATCCAGAAGGTGATCATGGGGTTTGAGATTTTCTTCTAACATCAGTTGAACAATATTGTCTTCCACAAGGAGTGTTAAAGCTTTGAGGTCCTTTCTCAGGAGGAAAATTGGCTATCTGGAGATAAGAGACGGGGATCTTTTAGCTCCTCTCTCCAGTCTTTATAGTTGGAGATGGAGGTGCACATATCTGAGTAGCAGAGAATCCTTCCAGCAGATCTAAAAGAACCTAGTGCCCATTAAAGCAGCTGGAGCATAATAGAACAAAAGGTGATAGCTCACACTGCAAAGCTCAGCCCAAGATGGAGAAGCTGGTGGAGCTGCCTGGCTCTTCAGCTCTCAGAAAAGAAGACCAAACAAATGCCAGGGGTTACTTCCACATTCCTAGATCTTTCATCTTTACTGGAGCTTTAGATGTCTTCCAGGCTTGATTTATAAATGTAAATTGAGGGTGGTTTTATTTCATAATTGTCACATATGCCACTGAGCTACATTTGCATTTCATAATAGTGTTTCCACCTGACTCTAATACTTGGGCTCAGGAATAAAGATGCCTTCCGTTCTCACTAATTTCTGAGTTTTAGAGGATAATTAGAATGAATCTAACATTGAATGAAGATGTGCTGGTCTTTACCCTGAGGCATATTTACTAATTTAGAGTGTTCCTTCTGTATGACAAGTCTCTAGCTGAAATTTCAAAGATTCTATCCAATTTGAAAAATTAAGCTAGATGCTGACTAACGCTTGCCAAACAAGCCACTTTGATGTGGCATCCTAAGCAAGCATAATACAAATAGGGGGAAAATCAGTCCTAGAACATCAGGTACTCATGGGGAAAAACAGCACTCATGGGGAAAATCACCTGGGAAAGCTATATGTGATCCCATGGATCATCCCCTAGCTAAATATAAATCATACAGTAGTTATTAAACTAAAGATCATGCTGGTAAGGCAGAGGGCATCCTTAAGTGGCCTTGCTTGGCTCATCATGGCTTAGATTTGGAACAAATCAATTAAGCAGAAAATTAAATAAGTATCAATCATAGCTTTAAGGTTGGATAAAAACAAACAAAATAGAGTCAAACCTTATATAATGTGTGTTTCAGACAGTGCTCTGCACATACCATGGTATGATTTTCCTTTAGTTGATGAATTTATTTTCCATGCATGCAGGTTTCACAGTTGTGCTTAGGGCGTATGTGCTTACCACTTGGAGAACATTGTTATGATGCCCAAAGAAAGCTAAGCTGCCATATGAAAGGGAATCATTCAGAACTGCATTTGAGTCCTGACTTTCCCATGTGATGGCACTGTGATTTTGAGGAAGATAATTTCTCTGGTTTGCAGTTTTTAAATTTATTTTTTAATTTTTAATCAATAAAATGCAGTTAGTAATACCAATCTGAAAATTTTACTGTATTAAGTGAGATACCATGTATTAGATATAACATACATGTCATGCTAACATGTAGTAACATACATGTCTATTACTGTATTTAACTCAGTTACAGGAGATATTACTACCAAGCCAGACATAGAATGGTTCGATGGTGCTTATCACCTCTTGTCTACTTGTTAGAATCTAACCTGTCTTTTAAGACCCAGCTCAAAGACGTCCTCCTTGATTTGACCTGTTCTGATGTCTCCTACCAGAACTCCTTGACTAATCTCCATGATCATTTTTCTCCTTTCTTAGAACATATCCTGTGCTGCCTTACAGTACTGAGGTTATGCACCTGACTCCTGCCCTAGCCTAAGTTGTAAAACTGGGATGTCTTTGTTAACAAGTCGTGAAAGGGCCTTTAAAAAGAGTAGTAAGCAGTTAAATTATAAAAATTACAGAGAAAGGATAAATGACAATGACATACAGAAAACCTATGCAAATATCACTCAAATGAATACAGTCCTGTACTTCTTAATGACAGGAATATGTTCTGAGAAATTGTGTCATTGGGCAATTTCATCCTTGAGCAAACATCAGAGAATGCACTTACACATACCTAGATGATATAGCCTAATGCACATCTGGGCTCTATAGTATAGCCTGTTGCTCCTACATTGCAAACCTCTACAGCATATTACTGTCCTGAATATTGTAGGCAGTTGTAACACAGGGTAAGTATTTGTGTATCTAAGCATAGAAAATATACAGTAAAAATACAGTATGAAAGATAAAAGATGGTAAACCTGTACAGGGCACTTACCATGAATGGAGCTTGCAGGACCAGAAGTTGCTCTAGGTGAGTCCGTGATGAGTGGTGAGTGAATGTGAAGGCCTAGGACATTCACTACTGTACACTGCTGTGGACTTTATATATAAGAACTGTATACTTAGGCTACACTAAATTTATTTTAAAAATATTTTTCTTTCTTCAATAATAAATTAACCTTAGCTTACTGTAATGTTTTTACTTTATACAATTTAATTTTTAAAAAATTGTTGGTTCTTTTATAATAACACTTGAGCTTAAAACACACATTGTACAGCTGTACAAGAATATTTGCTTTTTTTTATAACATTCTATAAGCATTTTCTATTTTTTTTCTTTTTTTAAAAAATTTATTTATTTAACTTTAGGCGCATACTATATCTGGCATTTCTCCCCATATTATCCCTCCCCACCCTCCCCTCCCCCTGCTGTCTCTCCCCTACCCCCCACCAACTGCCCCCAGTGTGTGATGCTACTCTCCCTGAGTCCACAGGTTCTCATTGTTCAACACCCACCTATGAGTGAGAACATGCGGTGTTTGACTTTCTGTTCTTGTGTCAGTTTGCTGAGAATGATGGTTTCCAGATTCATCCAGGTCCCTACAAAGGACACGAACTCATCATTTTTTATGGCTGCATAGTATTCCATGGTGTATATGTACCACATTTTCTTTGTTTAGTATATCATTGATGGGCATTTGGGTTGGTTCCAGGTCTTTACTATTGTATACAGGGCTGCATTGAACATATATGTGCATAGTAGAACGATTTATAGTTCTTTGGGTATATGCCCAGTAACGGGATTGCTGGGTCAAATGGAATTTCTATTTCTAGATCCTTGAGAAATCGCCACATTGTCTTCCACAGTGGTTGAACTAATATACACTCTCACCAGCTGTGTAAGAGTGTTCCTATGTCTCCACATCCTCTCCAGCATCTGTTGTCTCCAGATTTTTTAATGATTGCCATTCTAACTGGCATGAGATGATATCTCAATGTGGTTTTGATTTGCATTTCTCTAATGACCAGTGATGATGAGCATTTTTTCATATGTTTGTTGGCCTCATACATGTCTTCTTTTGAAAAGTGTCTGTTCATATCCTTTGCCCACTTTTGAATGGGGTTGTTTGTTTTTTTTCTTGTATATCTGTTTTAGTTCTTTGTAGATTCTGGTTATTAGACCTTTGTCAGATGGGTAGATTGAGCATTTTCTATTTTTAACATTAATTTTTTTTAACTTTTGAAGTTTTGTTGAAAACTAAGTCACAAACACACATATTAGCTTATGCCTTCTGCCTTTTACCTCTATTATCTCATCTCATTGGGAGGACTCCAGGGGCCATAACGTGCAGGGAGCTGTCACCTCCTATGATAACAATGTCTTCTTCTGGAATACCTTCTGAAGGCTTTACAGTTAACTTTTTTTAAATAAGTAGAAGTATACTCTAAAATAATGGTAATAGTGTAGTATAGTAAATATACAAAGTAGTAACATAGTTATTATGATAATATTATACATACTTGTATGCACTATACTTTTATGTGACTGACAGTGCAGTAGGTGTGTTTACACTGCATCACTATGAACATGTGAGTAATGTGTTGCTCTATGATGTTATGATGGCTACAGTGTCACTAGGTATTAGGAATTTTTTAGATTAATTGTTATCTTATGGGAAAACCACTGTATATGTGGTTCATTGTGGACTGATAGGTCATTATGCAGTGCATGACTGTAATTGTACTTTAAGATTGTTATGACTTGAATGTCTGCTCTCAAAAATTCAGTTGTTGGCAGTGCGATAGTATTAAGAGGCGGGTCATTAAAAGGCAATTCACTCATGAGGACTCCCTCCTATGAATGGGATTAAGTCCTCTTATCAAAGGGCTTGATGGAGTGAGTTTATCCCTCTTGTCCTTCCACTTTTCACCATGTGAGGACACAGTGTTCCTTCACTCCAGAGGATGGAGCAATAACACACCATGTTGGCAGTGGAGAGCAGCCCTCACCACAAAACTGAAGCTGCTGTTGCCTTGATCTTGGACTTCGCAGCCTCCAGAACTGTGAGAAATAAATTTCTGTTCTTTTTAAATTGCCCAGTCCTTGATATTTTGTTATAATAGCGCAGACAGGCTAAGAAAAAGGTAAAACTTGTACTGACAGTTTCCTATGCAGATTTCAAGGGGAGCTTTATCTGAAACATAGGAGGTGGAAGGAGTTACACAACTCATAGTCATGACAAGGACACTTAGTCTGTATGCATGTGAGGAGTTTAAATAATTGTATTTCATGAAATTTCAGAGTGGGAAAAAATGAGTAGCTCTAAATATTTTATATGAGAGCATAAGTTTAAATGTGTTACTAAATTAACAACATATCATAAATAGAAATTTATCTGTTTGACATATATTTTTCTAATAGTTTGACATTCAAATTTGATATTCTTATTAGAAAATGAGGCAAGTTTTAAAATTTTCTAAGTTTCCTTACAATTAGACATATACTATATGTCATCCAGTCTAAACTACACAGTTTTGTACATTTGAACATCTCTGAAATTGAGATGCATCTTAAAATAAATGGTATATCATAATTACATGGACAGTAGTTTTATTAGTAATATATCTCCTAATGATTAATTTCAAAATTGATAGTGTCTTTGATTCTGTAAAGTACAATGTGATGTTTCTCAATTATATTGGTCAGACTAGGCTAGACTTGCTGCTATAACAAATACACCTACTGACCTAGGTAACAAGGGGTTTATAGCTCATTCCTATAAAGTCCAATGTGGGAAGGAATCTATCAGGGCAGATATTCCTGTGCAATGACTAAGGACCAAGGCTGCTTCTATTTTATACCACCACCATCTCAGCATGTGGCTTGCACTGTCCCCACAAGCAGCAGCATAGATTGGAAGTAGTACACCCATACATAAGTTCTTCAGCTTGGAAATTACTTCCTCTCAATTTCATTGACTAAAACTAGTCATGTGGCCCAACTTTCCAGCAAGGGCATGGGAAGTACAGTCTTTCCTGTGCCCAAGGAGGAGAGAATCAGATATGGGTGAGCACTACTGATCTATGAGTGAGCAGTCTATCTTAGTTATCTGACTCTGAAATTACAGTAATTAATGAACAAAATCCAAATATATAATTGAATGATGTGAAGTTTATGTTCCAGTTAGAGACTAATACTTTTATTCTTTTACAAAAGAATACATTGACTTGTAACAAAATGAACTATTATAAAATAAGCTTATTTCTTCATATTAAATAATAAAACTGATGACAAAAACAATGTATGTTTTTTAGTTTTAAATTTCATGATTAAACCTAAAAAGCAAAACTTTCAATATATGTGAGGCATTTATTAAGTTGGTTCTTAAATCTCTTAATTCAGTCCATAATATAAAAAATTCTATATTGGGGACCATATGAAGCCTTGCCAAAACTGCTGAACAGGGTTATATTTGTAAGGGCAATATTTACAGTCTGTCGTGCTCCTCATTCCTGCCAGCTAAAGAAAGCTATTATTGTAGGAAGAAGAATGGGCTCCAAAGATGTCCTTAAAATCCTGATGTCCTAAGGCTGTGAATATGTTAAGTTACATGACAGAGGGGAATGAATTAAGGTTACAGATGGAGCTAAGATTGCTAATCAGATAGGGAGATTATTCTGATTATTTGAATGGGCTCAGTACTACAAAGGTTCTTAAAAGCAGGAGAGGGAGGCAGACAGGGGAGAACCAGAGAGACACAGTGAGACAAGGAATTGGCCCAACATTGGTAGCTTTGAAGATGGAGAAAGGGGACAATGAGCCAAGGAAAGCAGGTGCATATAGAAGCTGGAAAAGAGAAGGAAATGGATTCTTCCTCCCTGGATCCCCCAGAGAGGAAGGCCCTGCCAACAAGTATATGTTAGCTCCATGAGATCCATGTCAGACTTCTGATCTATAGAATTATAAGATAACTTTGTGTTATGTTACATCACAAAATTTGTCACAGCAGACATGGAAAACTAGTACAGCTATATTGGATTATGTCTGCTTCCAGTCAAATAACTACCATCTTACATTCATATGCTAGATTTTTTTTTACTGAAATGATTGAAATAGCTTGCTTTGGTATTTAGGCCAGACTTTAACTTAGACATTTATGATAGGCATTGAAATCGGTTTTCTTCGATTTTTATAAAGGAACTTCCCATTTTGTTTTGTGGCATTAAGGGCCACCTCAGTACCAGATGCTAATTGTTGTGATAGACCCCCTAGAATCACCTGTCAAACTGTTTCATTTTTTGAAGTGAAATTGCACATCTCCAGAAAAAAAAAGAAAAAAGAACTTTCTGGCAAGTAACTATGGCAGCAAAATCTAATATCTTTCTTACTTATTAGCGGCAACATTTTCAACTGACTTCTCTTTTTCTCTTGCTTCTAAAAAACTCAGAAAAAAAAAAAGAAAAAGAAAAATAGGAAACCTCTAAAAAGATCCAAAATGATTGTTGTGTTTCATAGTGGTGTGTATAAGTGAGAGCAGTATAATGAATTTGATGTATTCTCTCCTTTATCAGTCAGTTTTCCACGTCTATCTTCAGGGAAGTATGTGACGTTGTCAGCATTTGCAGCTTACCAGGTAGACTTGTCTCTGATCTTGCAGGATGGGTTCCTTGCAAACCCATCTCATTGGGCTGTACCTTGGCATCCACATGTAGGGATAAATTTATATGAATGTGTAGTGTAAACATACCTACCTAGTTTCATAGCTAACCCTAATCATCCTTTCCTGCTAACCCTTTCATTTGTCTGATTTTTTTTTTCTGGCCAAGGCTCCTTTAAATTATTAATGGGAGTTCTTCTTACTATTAAAGATTAGCTTGCAAAGTAAATATTTGTAGATGAGTTTAAGATGCCTGCAGTCTTTCATTGCGTGCATTTGTGCCTGGGCATTTTCAGTTGTAGAAATCAAAGCGACTTTACCCTTTTTTATATTGCAGATTGATTTTCCCTTTTGACTCTAGAAGAAATGAACAAATCCACCTCTTCTCCCAGCTTAATTCCACATGACCTGTTTTCTTGGCTTCAAATAGCATAAAACTAAATTAACCTGCTTCTTCCCTTCCACCCTCCACCTCCCACAAATCCATTTTAAGATATAATAATTTGACAATTTGCATAAGCAGTTGCTTATGAGCATATGGTGTCTAGCCTTATATTTAGCCTTCTTTTATTTGTGAGATTATACATTTTGAAGAGGACCAACCTTTGTGTGTTTATAACATCCCAAATGAGAAATTTTAGTGGTATACTTGAGAGTGATGAAAGGTGACTACTAATTAAGAAAGAGCAGATTTTAGAAAAAAATTTTAAATGTTTTCCTTGGCCCCTTTAGCTGTGTGCCATTTTGGAGGAGAGTGGGTCATTGCCCTGACTGTGCTAGCGTGTTCACAGGCCATCATCTTTTTTTAAATAAGATAAAATAAAATTTAAAGTTCTAGGATATGTGTGCAGAATGTGCAGGTTTGTTCCATAGGTAAACATGTGCCATGGTGGTTTGCTGCACCTATCAGCCCATCATCTAGGTACTCGGCCCCACATGCATTAGCCTTTTATCCTGATGCTGTCCCTCCCGCCAGCCCCCCAACAGGCCCCAGTGTGTGTTGTTCCCCTCCCTGTGGTCATTGTCCTCATTGTTCAGCTCTGACTTATAAGGGAGAACATGTGGTGTTTGGTTTTCTGTTTCTGTGTTAGTTTGCTGAGGATAATGGCTTTCAGCTCTATGCCTGTCCCTGAAAAGGACATGATCTCATTTTTTATGGCTGCATAGTATTCCATGGTGTATATGTATCACATTTTCTTTATCCAGTCTATCGTTGATGGGCATTTGGGTTGATTCTGTTTCTTTGCTATTGTGAATAGTGCTGCAATGAACATACGTGTGCATGTATCTTTATAACAGAATGATTTCTATTCCTTTGGGTATATACCCAGGAATGGAATTGCTGAGTCAAATGGTATTTCTAGTTCTTGGTCTTTGAGGAATCACCACACTGTCTTCCACAATGGTTAAACGAATTTATACTCCCGCCAACAGTGTAAAAGCATTCTTGTTTCCCCACAACCTTGCTAGCATCTGTTGTTTCTTGACTTTTTATAATCGCACAGGCCATCTTGTTACCTGTCCCTAGGAACTCCATGATTCTTTGGTGTCATTATGATGTCACTTGATACCTCACTTCTTACTTTTTGCTCTCAGTACATCATATTCCTATAATCATTGCTCTCTCAGCTCAATATTCCATCCAGTAGGCATCACAGTAAAAAACATGTATTTTCCATTATATTGGCAATACACATTGATTCAAAATCTCAGAAGAAGTACTCACAACATAGGACTGTATCATAGCACAGCAATTTAGAGCCAATAAACTAGTTCTTTGTTATTCCAAGTGTGGCCCGTGGATTAGCATCACTAGTATGCTGAGAAATTGTTAGAAATGCAGAACCTTGGACTTCACTTCAGACTTCCTAGATCAGAAGATGCATTTTTAACAACATCTCAGTGATTCGTAGGCACATTAAAGTTTGAATTAATTCAAGGTTAGCAGTTTTCAAATTTTTTGGCACCAGGACACCTTAACACGCTTAAAAATTTGTTCGAGACACCAAAGAGCTTTTGTTTACATGGTTATATCTAAAGATATATATTGTATTAGAAAGTAAAACTGAGAATCTAAAAATAGTCACTTAAAAATAACGGTAATAAATTTATACATATTAATAAAATTACATACTTATGAAAGTTAACTGTATTTTTCAAAATAAAAAATTTACTAAGAATAATGGTGTTAGTTTACATTTTTACATTTTTTTAATGACTAGCCTAAGAAAAGGCAGCTGTAGTCTCATATCTGCTTTGTATTTAGTCTACTGTGATATTCCATGCCATATAGCCTCTGGAAGACTGTCTACTAATGATAGGACAAGAGTGAAAAAGGCAAATAACATTTCGGTATTGTTAGAGTTTGGACTTTCTGAAAGAGTCTCAGGGACTTCCAGGGGTTCCTGGACCACTCTTTGAGAACTTCTTTTCTAGGCATAAAATGACATTGCAAGAGCTAGCATTAAATATTCCAGGATATCAAGAAAAAATTTCTCCATTTGTACTACACTATTAAACAATTTTTAATAAACCAGAAAAGGAATAATGAAGCAATAGGAATGCATTTCATAAATATGGTACTCTAAGGTAAAAGCCCTACTTTATTTGAATTTCATGGCTGTGAAATCATTAATACACAGAATTAATGTTTTCAGTGTTATTGTAACGATCATAAAATTCTACATTCTTACTGAGATGATACACTTTTATGCTTTAATAGATACCATTTTATGTGCTAAGTAGGTAGGTGCAAGATCTTGAAATTGTTGGGGGGCCTCCTATGGGGATAATTGTGTGGTGAAGTACAGTCATTTACTTAAATATTTCTCCTGAGAGTTTGAGAGTTTCTAAATGAATCACCCAAATACCTGGCTCCAGCATTCACTAGGCACAGCAGTTTTTCATCACTGAAGAATCCCAAATAAGATGCAATTGCCTGATAAATAATTTTGTGTTACTTGTCAGCTTTTCAAAAAAATGGTCCTTGGAGAGCTGTAGTATCAGCAAATGCAATCAACACATTACAGCAAGTTGATTTGCAGGTTTATCATCATGGAAATAAAACTTTCAGACACTGGGAGGTGTGGTGACAGTGAAATGTGTTCTGCCCCTGGTGGCATGGATTTCAGGGAATATCTTTAGATGGATTGCTCTGTGTCAGCATTGATAAATTACACGTATAGTTTTATTTCAGTTTTCCAAGTTATATTCTTAAATGAATGTATTCCTTTTTTTGTTTAATTTTCTCTTGGAAAGATAGATAGTTATTTTTAGTTGAACAGCTTATAAAAAATTAGGTGCATTTGACAATGGCACTTAATGTACTGCTGGAATAAATGCAGTTCTAGTTGAATGCACAGCAGTAGCATGATGGGCCCAAATTTATATTTCTATATATATGCACCTCTTCCATTGTCAAGATTTATTACATCCTAGAGAGTTTTCTAGGGGTTTTCAATAGGCTCCTATAAATTAAGAACTTAGAGTCAGAAATGCATAATATTTTCTTCAACACTGATAATTTTTCTCTTCCCCATTGTTCAAAATAGTCATTTTCATTTTTTGAGTGAAGCCACACAATATTTACATGATTTACATTAAGTTTTTATGAATTTATATTTTATAATTAAATAATTATCTCAAGATTTTAACTGTGAATTTTGTGTTTTAAATTGAGTTTTAACAAATTATTAACTAGGAGAAACCACAATATTTACTAAATACAAAATATATTTTCCCTTTTTATTTTTCTAAGAAACTGTCATCCTACCGATCATGCAATTGAATGCATCTTTTCAAGTTCGTTTTCTTATATAGTAAATATAAAGCAAGAAGTCTGCATGGTATAGTGAGAAATCAAGGGATACAGAGTGAAAATACCTGAGGTTGAATCTAGCCTTTCCGCATTGGCTGTGTGATGTCAGACAAGTTCTGAACCTTTCCCAAGTTTCAACATTGTCAGCTATAATATGGATTCTGAGGTTCTATTGAGCTGCTCATGGTAATAAGCATAGTAAGAACCTCCAATTGCCCAACTCTGAGGAGCCCTCATCTCAAGTGCTGCATTTGCCTCCCGCTAATCTCCTGCCTCCAACCAGTTCATTCTCTACGTGCCTATCAAGGTGACTTTTAAAAACGTAATTCAGAGTTTGCCGTTGCTTGCTTAAAACCTCTATTAGCTTTCTTTTGTATATAGGATACACAACAGAAACTTTCACATGGTCTTCAAGGCCCCTGCTTACCTGCTCTTCTCCACCCCACCTCCAGCCTCACCCCATGCTACACTCCATCTCACTCCACTTATAGTGACCAGCCATCCCAGTTTGCCTGAGACTTTCTCAGTTTAAGCACTGAAAACCAGAATGGTTGGCCATTCCACTCGTGATAGTCCAGCCATATTGTTCTCTGGGTGTGCCCACATCTTTCCCATCTTTGAGAAGTCTGTCTTGGAAGCCACATTGTATGACTTCACCATGTACCTAGTTATGCCCATGTAACCTTCAAGCCTCAGTTTAAAGGTCCTATTGGCAGAGAATTCTTCCCTGAGCCACAGATATAAATTAGATCTCATGTGTTAATTTTATATTAGCACCCACAGGGCTACTGCATACAGTTGTGCCTGCCGTGTACTGCACAACATCATCCATAGATGATGTGAAGGTGATCCCTGGAGTTGTGCCATGAGTTGATTCTGGAACCCTGTTCTTTTCCTTTATAGCACCTTTATCAGTTGTGATACATATTATGTCTACAAATTATAAAGAATACATATTTCTGAATATATACATAATTGAAGAAATTTTTATACATTCTATTAGTATGTAAGTTTCATCAGAGTAGGAGCTGTCAACTTTGACAATTTTTATACCCATTAACTAGTACAGTTATTTATAAAATGTGTCCAGTAAATATTTGCTTAATGAATGAATGGAAATATATTTTATGTGGGTTTGGTGACTATTATATGTAATAATATATTGAAAGTCCTTTGTAAGTTATAATTACTTGTGATAAATATTAAATAGAATATGCAAAATAATTATTAGTAAAATATCTAGGTTCTGCTGTGATATAAAACTCTTAAATGTTTTTTCGAATACCCTATTAGAAGTCCTTAAGACTTTCCAGACATAGTCAATAATAAACAGATCAATGGAGCAAAGTAAAGAATCCAAAAAATTGCCTAAATATTAGTTTAGCATATAAAAATGCATTGTTTTATTTAGTGAAGAAAGAAGATTTATTTAAATAAATTGTGTTGGAAAAATTGCCTGTTTGGGGAAAAAAAATAGATTCTTACTGTATACCTCACACAAAAATAAATCTCAGTAAATTAAAAATTTAAATATTTAAGACATGAACCAAATAATAAAAGAAGATATCGAAGAATAACTTCATATTCTTGGAGTAAGGAATGTCTTCATGATTATGAAATAAACCCAGAAATCATAAAGACTGACAGAATTGCCTATATAAAAATGCAAAATTTGTTTTTCTTTTTTATTCTTTTAGAAAGAGTCTCACTCTGTCTCCCAGGCTGGAGTACAGTGACGCAATCTCAGCTCACTGCAACCTCCACCTCCCGGGTTCAAGCAATTCTCCTGCCTCAGCCCCCTGAGAAGTTGGGACAGGTGCCCACCACCACACCCAGCTAATTTTTGTATTTTTAGTAGAGATGGGATTTCACCATTGGCCAGGCTGGTCTCAAACTCTTGACCTTGTGATCTGCCTGCCTCAGCCTCCCAAAGTGCTGGGATTACAGGCATGAGCTGCCATACACGGCTGCAAAATTTCTATTTAGCAAATGACATAATAAAATTAAAAGGCAAATGAGAAATAACAAATTAAGAAAACATTTACAGTTCTTACATTATGTACTGGTTATAATGTATAAAATATATATTCTACCTACCCCTTTAAGTCAATGAAAAAAGAAAACCCAACAGAAAAATGAGTGGAGGAAATTACCAATTTCATGAAGAATCTCATAAATGGCTAATAAAAAGCGATTCAACCTTATTAAATAAATAAAAATAAAACTGTAATATGTCACAGTTTTGTAAAACCGGAAAGAGTTACAAGACAGAATATACAATGTTAACAAAAGCATAGAAGGAAACAGGATTTTTATACATTGTTGGTAAAATGCATAATAGTTTTGAAGAAATATTTTATAACCTTTAAAACAATATTTTTACTCAACAATTTTTAAAAAGATCATATGTAAAGAACTTTTTTCGGTGTTGAGAATACAATGCTTTTTTTTTTTTTTAGTCCCTAACCACTTGGAATATAACATTCTAGAGGAGAAGTTAAATATATCTTATAAATAGAAGTAAAATATACAAATAGAAGTAAAATATATCTTATAAACTACAAATAGAAGTAAAATATATCTTATAAAAGACAATGGCATTCTACTTCTGATAATGTAGGCTGGGTAATGCCAGCAAGATTTCCGTAGATGAGACTAGTTTTCATAAAGCTTATATGCAGCTAAAGTAGAAAGTAATGAACTGAAAGAAAGGTGAGAATATGTTAAAGTATTGAGGGACAAAACAGGGAATTACAGAAGAAAAGGCAAAGACTTGGGGAACACAGTGAGATCTAATATCACGTAACTGGAGTCCCAGAGAGAAACAGTGTTTCAGGAAATAACGGGAAATTTTTCCAGAATTGATGATAGATATCATTCAACAGATTCAAGAGACTAACAAATACCAAGTAACAAAATAAAGAAATGTATAGCTTGATATATCATATTAAAACTTCAGACAACCAATGTAGAGATTTTAAAAGAATCTAGAGAAAAGCCAAGGAATTACTTTCAAATGAGTGACAAGGAAACTAATTGCTAACCTAAATAGCAATAAAGAAAGGCGTAAGTGATTGACATCTTCTGTGTACTGAAGAAAAGTAATTTTCAACCTGTAATTCATAGAGTAAATCAAGATAATGAAAAGTAAAGCCCACACTGAGATACCACTACATACCACTCAGGATAAAAATGTACAAATTTGATAATACCAAGTGTTGTTAAGGATATGTAACTACAAAGACAAATTTTGCTTCCATTACTGGTGGGTGTATAAATTGGTGCCTCTTCTTTGGAAAATAGCTCTTGGCATCATCTAGTAAAGCTGCACACCCTATGACTCAACAATTTCACTTCTGGGTGCATTCCTTATAAACATATATGCATATGTGTGAAAGTCACCCAGCAGTCCCATAGACAGTTATTTTGGATAGACACAGAAATTGACCCTTCTGCTCTTAAAGCTATAAACTTGTATTTGTTATTTCTGAGTGCCTTCCTCAGAAGAGAACCATCAGGTCTCTCAAAAAAAAAAAAAGTAGTAAACAACCAAAACTTGCCAGATGCCTCCTTGCCCCTTCCTAGTTGTTTTCTTATACATTGTTACATTTCTTCCCTGCTATATAAACCCCTAGATTTAGTGAGTCAGGGAGATGGAGTTGAGGCTGAGCTCCCATCTCTTTGGCTGCAGCACCCAATTAAAGCCTTCTTCCTTGGCAGTACTGATTGTCTCAGTGATTAGCTTTCTGTGCTGTGAGCGGTAGGACTTAGACCCAACCCCTGGTGTTTTGGTAACATATACACCAGGAGATGTATACAAGAATGTGGTAATAGTCTCCAGAAACAATGAAAATCCCTATTAATAGCATAACAAATACATTATAGTATATTCATACAATGGGATGCTCCACAGCAATAAAAGTAAATGGACTTGAGCTCTCTGTAACAATTTAGATAAATCTTGTAGACATAACTAAAAGAAGCAAGATACAAAAGATTCCCCAAGATACGATTTTTTTTATATAACCATTAAACCAGATAAATCAGACAATGTCATTTAGGAATTATATATATTTTGGAAACAATAAAGAAAAGGAAATGCTTACCATAAAAGTGAAAATATTGGTTATGTCTAGGGTGAAAAGCAGGTTTACAACTAGAAAGGGATATGGAATATCGGAATATGGGTGGTGTTTCCGGGCCACTGGTTAATTTTAAATTTCTTGACCGATATAGTAGTTTTGCAAGTATTTGCTTTATATTTATTCATTATATTGCACTTATCTAGTCTTGTTTAGGAGGTATCATTTTAGTAGAGACAAACGAAATGAGAGAGCAAACTATGTACATATCTAGGGGAAACGTTCTGACAGAAACGTGCCTCTCCCTGTACCCAGCATTTTCTTATAGTAGTTTTTCATCCAGAAATACCTCTACCAAGTTTGCAAAGTTATGTGTTCACTGCAGCATTGGAGTGTGTAAGTAAATTTAGGTTGAGAGTTTATCATGAGTGGAGATTTTTCTCTGAGCAAATGCTAAACAGCAGGTTGTAGGAATGTCTGTCCCTCCAGTCATTTTTTTTCCTTTCTGGCAGGCATCCTGTATAATTAACTACTCTAAACCAATTTAATGTTAATTTCTCATGAAATCCTACAACACATGAGGAATGGAAATTGAGATTTTAAATACAGTTCACGTTTGAGTTTTAATGTCTCATGAGTCTTTTTTCTTCCCCCTACCAGATGCCCTGAGTGAAAACAAAACTGTCTTGCGTCTCCCTGAACCAGTGGGTAGAGATTGTTTAGTTAATGGATAACAGAGGGTACAGGCTTTAAGAACCTCACAGATTCACACGGAATTTTGTCTCCTGTCCCTGTGTGGCTCTGCAGGAGGGGTTTGTCAATGAGGTTTAGTGTTTGAGTAAGACTTAACTTGGTAAGCTGAAATCAGATATAAAAATGGTTTCTCGCTTCTTGGGCACTTAGAATCGAGAACAAGCTCAATAAGATTTTTCTCTCATCAGGTGAAAAGGCCTCTGCTTTGCAATGGGGATCCTAGGCTTCACTGACCACAAAGACTTGTAGAATTTCCAAAATTACTATGGATGGATACATTGGAAGCAGCTAGAGATTTGAAGGAGAGGCTGCTCCTAGTGGTTTGTTAAAGGAGAGTTACCAGTAGCTATTTGTTGTCAGATTAAAGGGTTTAAAACGTTCTAAAACAATAGATAGTAAATATTTTAGGCTTTGTGACATACGATCTCTGTCACAACGACTCAACTCTGCTGCTTAACTCTGGCATTGTTAAAAAGAGAAGACAGCCATAGACATTATAGGCTGTGGCTGTGTTCCAAATAAAAACTATTTACAAAAGCAGGCAGCCCAGATTTGGCTTCCAGGCTATAGTTTGCTAACCCTTAGTCCCATTGCCTTTGTGTTCTGAGCATATTGGTAGATACCCTAACAGCACTGGAAATGTAAATTTGAAAATAAAATTGCTTGCTAGATATTTTCCTTCCCTTTATTGAAACTTGGCTTCAGCCATGCTGAAACAAAAATTTTTAAAACTGTGATATTATGATATATACACACACATATATAAATGTATATTATATACGTATATATATCACGTATTTATATATGTGTGTGTGTGTGTGTGTGTGTGTGTGCGTGTGTGTATATAGTTTTCACCCATGGTTCCTGGCTCATAACTTCCATAGCCCTTGTTTCAGTAAACAGAATCTCTCTAACCTTCTCCTGCCCTCCCTTCAGTACCCTCCCACAGGAGAACTCTAATCTTACTGTGAGTCACCAACCTTCATTCTAGAGAGGGTCTTGCCCCATACCCTGGAGAAAGGATGCTGCATAGACAGTCTAAGGGGAATCTGAACAAACAGACTTTGCTAGGTTTCAATCATACCCTTTTTGTCCAATCACATTTTGACATGGTGTCCATGCTTCGACCATGCCTATCCAATGAAGTCTACAAAAAACCCAAAAGGACAGTTTGCCCAGCTTCTGGATGACTGAACACATGGAGGGTCCTGGAGGGTGGCACACCCATGGAGGGCATGGAATCTCCATGCCACTTCCTCTATACCTTACCCTATGCATTTATTTATCTATAGCCTATGTCCTATCCTGTATAGTAAACCAGTAAACATCAATATTTCCCTGAGTTCTGTGAGCCTCCCTTGCAAATTAATCAAACCCAAGGAGGGGTTGTGAGAACCCTGATTTATAGCCAATTGATCAGAAGGCCTGGATTTGAGACTGGTGTTTGAAGCGGGGCAGGCAGTTTTGGGGACTGAGCTCTCAACCTGTGAGATCTGATACCATCTCCAGTGTCAGATATTATAGATAGATATTATAGATAGTCAGAATTGAATTAGGGGACACCCAGCTGGTGTCCACTGCAGAACGAATTGCCTGTTTGTGGGAAAAACACCCACACATTTGGTTACAGATGTCTTCTGTGTTGATTATTGTCTTGGTATGAGAGCAGAGGAAAAATAGTTTGAGTTTTTTTTTTTAAATAAATACTGTTATAATGCAAATGTACAACACATCTATTTCTCCTACTTATTAAATAGGGCAAATTAATTTTCTAGTGGGACAACTTAGCGTTGCTGTTTATGAAAATAATTTGATGCAAATCAGTAGGTATGCCCTGGACTTTTCATTGTTTGCAGCATGAGGACCGGGGAAGTGCTCTGAGGGAATCAGGAGCAGAATATTAATGGGGAGAGGGCACTGAACCTGTGACTTCAAGATTTTCCTCCACTGAGGGAGCTAATTTTGGGGGAAAGTTATCAGCTAAACATGAGTTATAGTTCAATAAACACCATGGCCGAGCAATTCAGGATGACATATAAAAGGCCCCGTCCAGATCAGGAGGCCAGGTGGACTGGGGGTAGGGATGAAGGTGAGATTCACCATACTTAAGGAACTAACATCTGTGTGGCAAGATGCTGGAGTTGGGTGGGCTTGGTGCAAAGTGAACTAAAGATTCACTTGGGTTTGGAATGTGGGTTTGGTAAAAGCAAAGTCACATATGGATAGGGCCAGATCAAACTGAAATGTAAATGGTAAATAAGAAGTAAAAGTGTTGGTTCAAAGAGTTGAGAACCAACAAGTGTTGGAACGCGCTTTGGAATCAGGAACAGGTAACCACCTTGGCTTTCATTACTCATTCTCAGTGGAGGCGTGGAGCAGGAGCCTGTCTTTTTAGAGGAACCACAAATAGGTAGAACTGGAGAAAGCAGAATAGGAATCAAGTGTCAGGAAAAAAAAAGTCTCCCCTCCTATAGCAGTTGCTATCAGTGATGTGTGCATACTCTGTTTGATCCCTTTACCATTTCCTTGTGCTTCGTGTCCCAGCTCTGTCTCTCTTTGTGGGGGCTTCTTTCAAGCACCAGAGCTTACTTTGCCTATACTTAAAGAGAGACAGAAGGACCTGGGAATATGTACCTCTCTCCCACACCCCCAGCCCTCAAGAGGCAGACTTTTCAAAGTGACTAATGTGTGGATGAGCATAAACACCGCAGTGCCTCCGTGTCAGTTTTTTCTAGAGCTCCGGGGCATTAAACCAAAGTTGCACCTCGTGGACCTCTGCTTGATACTGCCTTCCTGATAAATAACTTTTACAAAAATGCTCATCTCAAGGGTCTTTTTCTAAGGAATCCAACCTAGAGACACCTAGCTTTTCAAAAATTTGGAAGTAATTCCTGGTTGTTATAGGAGATCTGGTGGAGTTTTCTTATCCGTTTTCCCTGAATTAGGCTTTACAATTTTTTTTTTTTTTTAGAAAAAGAGAGAAAAGAAGAAAGAAAGAAAGAGTGAAAGAAAGAAAAAAGAATGAAAGAGAGAAAGAAAGAGGAAGAGAAAGAGGGAGAGAGAACGGGATTCTTGTTCTATTGCCCAGGCTAGAATGCAGTCTAAAAATGGGTATTAACCTCTTTTATGCCTTACAATTTTTTAAAAGAATATTGATGATTTTATTGGTGTATTGTCTG
>CAUYLG010064629.1:0-138163 GCA_963573385.1 Cacajao melanocephalus
TCTGAGTTCAAGTCCTGGATATCCTTGTTAATTTTCTATCTCGTTGATCTGTCTAATATTGACAGTATAATGTTAAAGTCTCCCACTATTATTGTGTGGGAGTCTAAGTCTCTTTGTAAGTCATTAAGAACCTGCCTTATGTTTCTGGGTGTTCCTGTATTGGGTGCGTATATATTTAGGATCGTTAGCTCTTCTTGTTGCATTGATCCTTTCGCCACCACGTAATGTCTCTCTTTGTTTCTTATGGTCTTTGTTGCTTTAAAGTCTGTTTTATCAGAAACGAAAATTGCAGCTTCTGTTTTTTTTGTTTTTTTTCTCTCCATTTTTACAATACTTAGCATGCCCATGCAAATGCATGAGCACTGACGAACTTAAATTATTGTAACTTTAGAAAAATCACCAAACATTTCTAATATGAGTTTTCTGTATTTCACATTCTCAGTAACTATTTACTTATATTGTTTTATAAACATGAATATTTTCTGAGAGAAGGCTGTGAAGATTTCATCTGTTTTTATCTAACCCTCATGTAAAGCAAGAGCACAATACTCTATTTGTAATATTAAGGCAATTGGTTGATGTAAAAAAGGACTGATATTAATTATAGAAAATTGTCATCAAATGGAAAGAAAAATGAAGAGTCTTATGGAGGCTTAAACCTGATTAAAGCTTAAAATTGCTCTCTCCATTAGCACAATTAACACCCTCAACTAGCAAATTTTATAGCACAACCAGTAACCAGGTAGTTTCTATGAAAGATATTTTTTAACATTTTAATTAATTAATTAATTTTTTTTCTGCTAGTGTAACAATTGTGAACTTTTAAGTTCTGGTGTAAAACTTTGTTTTAATAGTATCAAGGGTAAAAACCTACCTACTTATTAACATTTTTTAGTTTTTAATATACATATGTGCAGTGGTCATAAAGCAACAGCTACACAAATGCACTAACACAAATATTTTAAATATAAATTTTACAGAAAAGCTGATATTAGCCAATGTAAATAGTCACTAGACACACACATTTTAACGATGTGAATTGGATTAACTTCAAAAGATAGGAATGACATTTGGTAAATAATCACTTCTAGTACATTTGTGCACTATAACCTTCTTATGTTGGGAAGAGATAACTCACTCCATTTTAGTAAGCAATTTTCTCACTACAGAGTTGAATTACTGCACCACCAAATCCAGTACTCTATATTTATGGGACACCTGGTTTGAGAAATTTAAGGTTCTTCAAAAACATTATTTCAGCTACTCTCACAACTCCATATACTGCATTAGTCACTAGTCCATTCTGTCATGTATATATTAATTCACTATGTTTATACTAACATACCTCCATGGGCAAATCAGGATCTGAATTTTCACAAACTGAATGTAAAATTCAATCCTTGCAAGGTATCACACAGCATCAACACATTTAGTTACCCTTATCCTAACCTCCCATAGCCCCCCATCCCCCAGGCCCCAGTGTGTGATGTCCCCTGCCCCATGTCTGTGTGTTCTCATTGTTCAACACCCACTTATGAGTGAGAACATGTGGTGTTTGGTTTTCTGTTCTTGTGTCAGTTTGCTGAGAATAATGGTTTCCAGTTTCATCCATGTCCCTGCAAAGGACATGAACTCATCCATTTTTATGGCTACATGGTATTCCATGGTGTATATATGCCACATTTTCTTGGTCCACATTTTAATGGAACTATTGAGTTAAGACAAATACAACTTAAATTTTAGTAACTTTTGAAACAAATGTTTAAAATAATAATATTTTTAAAAGTCAATAAAAATAGAAATCCACTTACATTTTTTCACATAAAAGAAAAAAATGTATTGCAACCATTACTATTTAATTTAGACCAATTGATTTCACTTTATGTTTCCAGCAACTGATCAATAAGGTGGCAGTAATTATTATATTCTTAAATGCAAATTTTATCTTTTCGTTAATTCCTTTAATGGTTTGACTTGGATTAGCTTAAAGTTTTTGATATCTGATATTAGGCATTAAAAATAATAATATTATAAAGTAGGTAATGGGGGTAGTAGCTGTTTGCTTTAAATTTAATTTTAAAGAAATATTTTTATGAGTATTTTCTAAGATTAAGTGTACTATAGTTACAATTAATTGCAAGTAAAATTGTCTAAGTAAACTGGTTTTTAAAATTTATTTATTTTTATTTTTATTTTTTTATTTTTTTTATTTAAATAGGTTTTGGGGGAATAAGAATGGTTTTGATTTATGCCTTCAGTGGCAAGGTCTAATTCCTTCCCCTTTATTTGAAAGCTTCATGTCTTTAGATCCTCAAATTAAAGAGGAACTGTGTAATCTGAAAAGATATGTAATATCACCAGGGAAAATGTTTGAATGTTTACAGATTTGGATCAAATGTGTAGATAAGAGAAAGAATATATTTACCTTGCAAATATATAAATGTTTGTACATTAAAAAAATAAAGTTTATAAATAATATACTGTTATCATGACTGCAGAAGATTGGTATCCCAGTTCATGGAAGGGATTATGGGAAGAAGAGTGAGTTGTCTGTGTTAGTTTAAATACAGGCAAATTTTAAATAGGGCAAAAAATATCAAGAATGAAATTTATTCATTTGTAATAACTAAATTTGAAATAGATTTTGAAAGTGAGTGAAACAGAGAGTGTAAGGCCTTTAAATATTTCTGGGAAAAATCATTTCTACTGGCATGAACAGGAAATAAATAAAGACTTTGATGAGAAGCAGAAACCATTTTTGAACAGAAAAAACAATGTGTAATTTTATATTTCATGGAATAAATTTACATATTGTATTTGTTAAATAAACTAAATAGAAATTATCATAAAAAGTTCTGATTCTCTCTAAGATTTTTTTAGTTGTCTCTAAATAATGTGAACAATTGGTACAAATTTTGTAGAGGATGTGTAAAATTTGAATTTGCAAATTTTGGCTAGATTACGTAAAGTATGCAATAGTAAATAGTTTAATATTAAAATAAATAGGAAAACCATTTTCAGGTATAAATCTCTGTATTACATTTTCCATGGAAAATACGTACATACACACATATAATATATATTAAATATAAATATACAAAATAATATATAAAATAAATGTTAAAAATATAAAATATATTTTATATTATAAAAATATAAAATATATGTTTATAAAATATATTAAATATATATTATATGTATATATAATCTTATATATGTAATTATATAATTTTATTTTATTGTGGTAAGAACATTTATCATGAGATGTATAACTTCATAAATTTTAAGTGTATAGTAAATTATTTTATATATTTTTAACACATTTAAAAATATTTTAACTTCAGTATCTTACATTACCCATCCAGGTGGCACTGGATTCAAAAATCTTTATAATATCTATTGCCTTTTTCTGCTAATTATATAAATCTTATATCGCTATGAGGAGCTAAAAAGAATATCTGAAGTTATTTTGTTGCAGAAATTCTAAAATTTATTATTTTTAAAACTTCTCTTTCTGGTATTTGTTATGACAATGGACTTGAACTTAAATTAACCATCCTGTTATAATAAATTATTTCAGCACTTACTCTGTGCCAGACACTTTTTAAGGTCTGTGATGACTTTGGGAAGTGATAGAAAGTATCTGTCCTCAGTGAGGAAATGAAATGTAGTAGTTTCAGACACAGTTTCTGAAGAAAGATTTTTTTGACTCCAAAATCTAAGTTTGCTACTCATAAGCTTATAACCTTATGTAACTTATTTAGCAACTTTAAGCTTCAGTTTTCATATCCATGAAGTGATACTTTCTTCTTCTTGCTATAAAATGAATTTAAAGAATATCCAGAAAAATAGCACATTGTCTGACACATACAAAATACCCAATAATATGTAGAAAAAAATTCTCACTTATTGATGCATCTCAGTCTAACTAGGTCTGACATTTATATTCATTTAAGAAAAAACCTAAAACAGGGAAAATGGCATCTATAGTTCCATAAAGATTAAATTGTAAATTTCTAAAATAAATTCCCTCTGTAATTTATTTTTATGCAATAATCAGAATATAAGGACTATAGTAATCAGGAACTAACTCAGTGAAGACTTGAACAGAAAATAGTTTGTTGAATATCATTAAAAACTGTTTTCAAGGATGTGGAAAAAAAAAAGCCCCCAAAGGACATATAATCTTGAGATATGTTTATCAAAATTTAAACAATTATTTATCTATTTATTTATTCAATGCATATATATTTATTGCCAGCTATGCACTAGACATTCTGTCAGACATTGGACATGCAAAGGTAAACATGTAGAAAATAAGGGGTTGTAAAATTTATAATATAATATAACATTAAATTTTGCAAGGGGTCACTGTGCACAATAATTTTTTCCCCCAAGAATTAACTACATATTTATTCATAAAACATATCCTTTTCAAATGATGCAAAAATTAAGTATAATATGTAGAAAGTATGCTCCAAAATAAACAATTCTATGTTTACAATTACATATCAGAAACCACGTAAATTGATTGCCTTCTACGTATTGCAAATATTCTGTGTATACACTTAAATAATCTCTGCAAATGAGTGAAAAAAGCTTACTTATACTTTATTATTATTGAGTCTAGCTTTATGTTTATCAATCCACTCTATATGCTTCACAAGGAATAAAGTAATCAAATTTTAGGTCAGATCTTCATGGATAGTAAACATTGCCCTGAATATAAACTAAGGCCATCCAGGGACTATGTCACTGATGATTGGGTTGTCTTGAAAAGATAATACACTTTGAACAGTATCTCATTTGCACTCTGGATACAGCTAACTTACTTAAGAGGATCTGGCCCAAAAGCTTTGCAATATAACAACGTTTATAGAAATACAGAAAAATCTGTACAAAGGCACAAAGGAGAAAAAGGAGAGCTAGATTACACATCCATAGTAATGTATTTGACTGCTTAGAAAGGGAAGAAGTAAATACAATCTAAAAATATAAAATTCCTAGAAGATAACCTAGGAAATACCATTCTGAACATAGGCCCCAGCAAAGCTTGAAAGCTTTTGGTAAAGATGCCAAAGGCAATTGCAAAAAAAAATTAAAAATGGACAAATGGAACCTAATAAAACTAAAGAGCTTCTGCACAGCAAGAGAAACTATCAACAGAATAAACAGACAATCTACAGAACAGGAAAAATATTTACAAACTATGCATGTGACAAAGATCTAATATCCAGACTTCTTAAAGAACTTAAATAACTTATGAAGCAAAAAAACAAACCACCTCATTAAAAAGTGGACAAAGACATGAAGAACACTATTGAAATGAAGACATACAGGCAGCCCACAAGCATATGATAAAATGTGCACTAACCTTCAAAAGCTCAGGGAAATTCTGCTAAAATAAACAATATTTAAGTTGTTTTAGCAGAATTTCCCTGAGCTTTTAAAGGTTAATGCACAGTATAAATTTCTAAGAGGCAGCTATAAAATATCACATTTTCTGAAATTATTTGACCAGTGAAATAATATCTCCTTAAGAATCTTGAAATAATTTTATTATTTATAAGACAATTTAGAAAATTTAGCATGTCCTCATGATAAAAGTATATCTAAAAGATCTAAATGGATATTGAAGTAATAACTATCTCAAGCATGAATTTACAAATATATTTTCATCTAGGTTTTTTTTTTAATCTAGGGTTCATTGATCTAGTTCTTTTCTTTCTTTTTTTTCAAATTGATTAAAATATTCCTCAAGCTTCAGTTGAGGCACTGGAATGCTTCACAGTTTCAACCAGGGAGAGAGTACTGTAAAACAATAATCAATTTGCAATGTGCACAAAGTAATATTATTATAAGAAAATAGTTATCTTCATAGAGTAATCAAACAAAAATTTTTCAGTGTGGTTTCAATACTATTTTGAGTACAGGGCACCATGATCTGCATAGCTAGTCAATTAATCAAGCGCTTATAATATTCTTCTGCCTTCTCTTAAAAAATTTTTTTTAGAAACCATGTTAACTTCAATCTGTACATCTGCAGAGCGTAGGTATCCACTAAATAATGCGGGGAACTTCCCATGAAAATGATTCCTTCTAATTAGTCTTGCTATTTATGCCTACAATTGCAAATTAATTTTCATTCCAATTCAAACATAGTTTTCTCTTGGATTTGGTGAATGTTAATTGATTTTGGAACCTAATTACTTCAAAATAAAGTACTGAAATCAAGATCCTGAATTAAGTAAGGCAAGAAAGGCCTTGCTAACCCAAATTTAGCAGCTAAATATTTCTAAACTATATACTGCAGTACAAAGCATGAAATAATCAATGTCTTTGTAGCTTATTTTATAGTTGTTCCATTAATTCTTAAACTGTTAGCAATTTTTCTGTAGAAATAAATTTGCAGGCTATTCTAAAAAAATGGCTCTCAAGATATTGAACATCTGTCAACAAAGGACAATGATTCCTTGAGATACGGAAAACAAATAAGGTGGACCACAAAATAGTACTAGGTTATATCCAATAAATACTCTAGTTTGGAAATCAGGGAAGAGATAACCAGGTAGAGTCCAGCAGTCACCCTGAGTAAAGGAAACAGAACTGGGAGTCTGCAAAGCCAAGGCAGCTTGTGTTGGCAGGGCACGGTACCAAAGGGTAGAGGGCTACACAGTGAGATTGCCCCAGAGAGCTTCAGAAGGTCTCACTGAAATATACAATTGAGTCCTAATAGATGTAGGCATGTGAGAATACTACTGGGAGCTGAAGAAAACACTACCTGAAAAGATTAAAAGAAGCAATACCCAAGGCTCACATGGAGCCAGGAATAGTGCTTGTTTCCAAATCCAAAGTCAAGAACTTTATAATTCATAGGACATTAGTAAGAGTACTAAGATGATTCTTGCCTTAGTAGTAAGGGAAAACAGGAAACAGAAGGCCGGTACATTTAAATCAAAACATGTCAACAGTCATCTTGGAAAAAAATAATCTAAATACACTACAAAAGGCCAAGATTGACAAATTTTATAAAAGAGCAAGACCCTAAATATAGCTTATGATAAAATGGCAACAATGGCAACGAAAGGTAAAAAGAAGAAAAAAAAAACTGTGTAAAAGAAATTTTTGTTCTGTCAAGATAGGCTAGGTTATTCTATACTAAAATGCTACCCCAAAAATGAGTGGTGAACAACAGAAATGTTCATTTTTATTTAAACTACACATCCACCTTGGGACAACTGTGGCTCATACTGTCTTCACTTTGGATTCAAGCTGATGCGACAGAAGGAAAGAGAGAATGGGAAAGTATGTGACGTCTCACAGAAGTAATACATGTCACTTCTTCTTATATTTTATTTATTGATCAAAAGAAATCAAATTATTTTCATGGAATAACTGAGTTCCACAAAACAGGGAACAAGAATCCACCCACAGGGAGGAAAAATGAATATTTGTCAATATCACATTCTCCAAATCTTTTACAGTAAAAATTGTAAAACTTTAATAAAAGGCATTAAAGGATATCTAAACATTAAAAAAAAAGTGTCTTAATAGATGGGAACATTCACTATCTTAATTGTCAACATAAATTGCCATGGAGATTCATAAAATTAAAGATATGATGCTGTATTAGTTCGTTCTTGCATTGCTATAAAGAACTACCCGAAACTGGATAATTTATAAAGAAAAGAGATTTAGTTGACTCACAGTTCCACAGGCTTTACAGGAAGCATGATACAAAGGCCACAAGAAATTTACAATTATGGTGGAAGATGACAGGGAAGGAGGAACTTCTTACATGGACAGAGCAGGAAGAAGAGAGCAAAGGGGAGGTGCTACACACTTTTAAACAATCAAATCTCCTGAAAACCCACTCACTATAACAGGAAAAGCAAAGGGGAAGTCTGTCCCCATGACCCAATCACCTCCCATCTGACCCCTCCTCCAACACTGGGAATTAAAATTTTATATGAGATTTGGGCAAAGTCACAAATCCAAATCGTATGATTCCGTCCTAGCCCCTCCGAAGTCTCATGACTTTCTCACATTGCAAAATTCAATCATTCCTTCTCAACAGTTTTTGCAAAGTCTTATGTCAACTCAGCATTAATTCAAAGGTTCATAGTCTAAGTCTCATCTGAAAAACAGCAAGCCCAGTCTGCCTATGAGCCTGTAAATTAAAACAAACAAACAAGTAGTCACTTCCAAGACACAATAAGTGTACATCCATTGGGTAAATACTCCCATTCTAAAATGGAGAAATCAGCCAAAACAAAGGGTCTACAGGCCCTCATGCAAGACTGAAACCCAGCACGGCAGTTATTAAATCTCAAAGCTCCAAAATAATATCCTTTGCCTCCAAGTCTCACATTCAGGCCACAATGATGCAAGAAGTGATCTCCAAAGGCCTTCAGCAGCTCCGCCCTTGTGGCTACGCAGGGTAAAGTCCCTTGCGCTGCTTTCATGGGTTGACATTGAGTGTCTGTGGCTTTTCCAGGTACATAGTGCCAGTTGTCAATGGAGTCTGGAGAATGATGGTCCTCTTCTCACAGCTCCGTGACAGAGTGCCACAATGGGGACTCTGAGGCTCCAACCACATATTTGCCCTCCAAACTGCCCTAGTAGAGGTTTTCCATCAGGGCTCTGCTCCTGTAGCAGACTTCTACCTGGACACTCAGGTATTGCCATACATCCTCTGAAATCTAGTCAGAAGTTCCCAAGGCCTCAACTCTTGCCATTTGTGCACCCATAGGCTTAACATCACATGAAATTGCCAAGGCTTATAGTTTGCACCCTCTGGATCAACAGCCTGAGATTTATATGGGGCCCTTTTAGCCATAGCTGGAGCTAAAGCAGCTGGTACACAGGGAGCAACATTCTGAGATTTCACAGGGAAGTGGGTTCTGGGGCCCAGCCCATGAAACCATTATTTCCTTTTAGGCCTCTGGACTTGTGATGCGAGGGGCTGCTGCAAGTGTCTCTAAAAAACCTTCAAGGCATTTTTCCCATTGTCTTGGCTATTAACATCATCTCCTCTTTACTTACTGCAGATTCTATAGCCAGCTTGAATTCACCCCGTGAAAATGAGTTTTTCTTTCCTACCACATGATAAGGCTGCATGTTTTTCTACCTTTTATGCTCTGCTTCCCTTTTAAATGTAAGTTACAGTTTCAGATCATCTCTTCTCATTCATATGAACAAACGCTGTTAGAAGCAGCCAAGTCATATCTTGAATGCTTTGCTGCTTGGAAATTTCTTCCATTAGATACACTAAATTAACTCTCTCAAGTCCGAAGTTCCACAGATCTATAGGGCAAGGGCACAATGCCTCCAACCTCTTTGCTAACGCATAACAAATGTGACCTTTGTTCCAGTTCCAACAAGTTCCTCATCTCCATCTGAAACCACATCAACCTGGACTTCAATGTCCATATCACTATCAGCATTTAGTTAAATGTTTAGTTGAATGGTCACAACCATTCAACAAGCTTCTAAGAAGTTCCAAATATTCCTTCATCTTCCTGTCTTCTTCTGAGCCCTGCAAACTGTTCCAACATCTGCCTGTTATTACCCAGTTCCAAAGTTGCTTCCACATTTTCAGGTATTTTTATAGTAATGTCCGACTCCTTGGTACCAATTGTCTGTATTAATCTGTTCTTGCATTGCTATAAAGAACTACCAGAGACTTGATAATTTATGAAGTTAAGAGATTTAGCTGACTCACAGTTCCACAGGCTATACATAAATCATGGGTGGGAGGCCTCAGGAAATTTACAATCATGGCTGGATGTGAAGGGGAAGGAAGTACATCTTACATGGATGGAGAAAGTGAAAGAGAGTTGGGGGTGGGGGTGCTACAAACTTTTAAAGAACCAGAGCTTGTGAGAACTCACTCATTATCATTAGAACAGCAAGCGGGAAATATGTCCCCATCATCTGTGACTTACAAGTCAACATGAGATTTGGGTGGAGACACAAATCCAAATCATGTCAGATACTCATAATTTTACTGATACTTTTTGAGGAACGCAGAATATAGATTCTAAAATCTATATAAATAGATTTTATATAAGAATATAAATTCTGAATCTATAAAAGGTAGCCGTGGTACATTCAAACAAAGAAGAAAAGTGTGTCAATACATTATAGATCACAGAAATTTCAACAGTGAATTTTTGGAACAAGGATAGACAAATAGATCAAGAATCTCAGAGATTCTTTATATGTAAAGACTGGAATGGCAAATAATGGGAAATTATGGATTTTTTAATGAAGAATGTAGCATGATTGATTCTATATACTTCAAAAATAAAAACTAAATTTCTATATCACTCTCATATGAAAAACACAAATTCCACATGAACTAAAGATGTATAAAGTAAAACTATAAAACTTTTAAGAAAAAGAAGTATGAATGCATGGGAATAGGAAAATGTTTATTATTCTTAAAACATACCTAAGACACAAACAATAAAGTAAAAGTTAGATATATCCAACTATATTAAAATTTATACTTTTATTTATGTAAAAAAAAAAAACCCTAAAGTAAAAGCTAAGCCCAAACTGAAAAAGGTAATTGTAGTAAAAATAACATATATTTAGAGGATGTATTAGTTCATTTTCACACTGCTATAAAGATACTACATGAAGACTGGGTAATTTACAAAAAAAAAAAAAAAAAAAAAAGTGTCATTGACTCACAGTACTGCATGGCTGTAGAGGCCTCAAAAAACACAATCAGTGCAGAAGGCAAAGAGGAAACAAGGCAGGTTTTCCATGACAGCAGGAGAGAAAGATAGAGCTAAGGTGGAAACTGCCAAACACTTTTAAACCATCAGGTCTCATGTCAATATCCTGAGAACAGCATGAGGGAAACCATGATCCAATCACCTCCCACCAGGTTCCTTGAATGAGTTGTCATTGGTTAATTCATTTGCTTATCTCCTTAATAAATGCTGATACGTAACTGTCAACATTTAAAACATAATGTATTGACTCTCAACAGACAGATTCAGGCATTTGAAGATAATGCATTTATTACTGAATTACATCTCTTAGATGTAATCTCATAGAAATGAAATTTCCTGGTAATATCGTCATAAAGCAATGTTCATATTTCATCCGTTTTCCAAACTAGCTTGAAGATTTTTCACCAGACACATACTTCAGAATGAAAAATCAAAATTTTGAACTCAACAGAAGTTGAAAAAATGTACTTACATTTTTTTTTGTGACTGGAACTTAGTGAATTTCTTATATGCTATGTTTATTATTTATTTTAACTCTAAAACTAAAAAGCTCTATTGGTGTCTTCCACATGTTCTATTAGGAGGGCAATTTGGGGACTTCATTTAAGAGTAGACACTTCGTCAGTGGTTGCTGCTCCATTACAACTGATTCCAGAAATGAAATAGTAATAATATTTCTATTTTATATTTATTTAGAGATGGCATCATGCTCTGTCACTAAGATTGGAGTGCAGTGGCACAATCCCAATCCTAGCTGACTGCAGCTTTGAACTGCTGGGCTCAAATGAGTCTCCTGTCTCAACCTTCAAGAGCTGGAGTTACAAGAGGGAACCACTGTGTCTGGTAATAAAATATAAGTATTAATAATTAAGTATGCATTTACCAAAATAAGAAACAAGAAAACTCCTCTTACATTATGATATTTCAGTTATAAAAGAACAAAATATTATTCTCCCATACATTTTCCATATCTTTTTGCAAATTGCTAAGAGAGGCTCATACTCTGCACAATAGTAGAGTCATTTGACTGCAATGATAGTTATCTACCAACCCGTCCACTCTGTAGTCAATTTTCTTCTGCCATATATGTCACTTGAACTATGCACTATACAACTGTGTTACTTGATAAAGAGATTTTGCCAATAATCAATACATCTTGCTCACCTTGTCATATATTTTATACCAGCTTTATGAGCTTCTCAGAAATAGTGCATCTGCCTTTGTCACAAAAAGTGCAACTTAGAATGATATTGCTGTAATTTTGGTCTTTTTTTGTCTTCCTGGACAATATTTATTTAATACAGTTAAGGATTATTTGCCATTATTCCAATGTGTTTCAATCAGATTACCAGAAAGAATACTCTGAAGATAAAGGTGTAGCTAACAAAACAACAAAAAATTGACTAAAACACACTGAACACTAAAATTAAATAAATTATTAGTTAAATAAAATATAGTATTTGGACACTAAGTTCAAATTTCCTATTTGCACGTTGCTTCTCTTTCAGCTACTTGTGAAAATAGTTACAATCTTATGCTCATTTTACCAGCATTATGAAGGTTCACAATCTATAGTTCTACTTGTCTGTTTGAATTTAAATACATAATATTGTTTTAAGTTTCAATGATTGTATTATTTTTGCTATTCATATTATGTTTCAAGTAATGACATTAGAATCAACTTGTTACTATTAATGTAACCTCTACAACACAATAGCAACCTAAAAATCAAATTTAGTAAATGTAAACAATAGGATACAAATGATGTCAGAGTAAGTTAACTGAGTATAATTGTGTTTTGGTAATAGCATATTAAAATAGAAAAACTGAATAAGTGTTACAGCACAATCACAACTCAGAAGGCTTAAATGATTATTAAGGTCATGCTATTTTTGAAATCAGTTGCTTCTCAGAGTTTTACATATGTTATTTAATTATTGCAACAATATTAAGAGAGTATAATTTAATGCTCAATTTATAGTAGAAAAAAATGGAAGCAAGTAGAGATTGGACGATCTTTCCAACATCACAGGTGAAAAGAGTAAAGCCAGGTTTTAATCTAGGTAGTATGACTGTAGATGTGAATCCGTAAACAATGCATGTACTTTCTTTCTTGGGTTTTTATTGAACTACATGTAAATGTAGCTGAAGAAAATTATTTTTCCCTTTTACTTTTAAACTAAATATGTGAGGAAAGTAATGAAACTATAGTTTTAGGAATTATTTTCATGATTTGGTTGCAAAGATCAATTGGAAATTATCCTTATTTGGAGATGGAGCTAGGATTTTCTGCTTAGGAGCAAGAGGAGGAGTAGAACAAAATTTTTGCTACCCTATCACAGATGTCTCCTGGTGGACATGCTCCTCACTAGCTCAGATTCGGGCAGCTCCTCTACCAGAGTATGTGAACCTGAAATGAATAATTTGAAATGAGTGTAGCGTATTTGCCTATGCCTATGGGAAATAAATGGTTAAACATTTGTTTTTCTTTTCTTTTTTTTTTTTTTCCTATCTGGAGAGGGCATAAAGATGATGCCCCAAAGATGGAGAAAATTTGACACAGTCAAATGTAAAAAAGATTAATAACAGACCTCATGGTAAAAGAAGATTTTTTATTTGCTAACAGGAAAATTCATATCTGTGGATATACTAGGATATACCTGCTAGGTATTGTTGATAGTAAGCAAATCTGGAATCTGCCAATTCATGTAGCATAAATCCATGTGGATTGCTGGAAAATGGTAAATGTAACTGAGTGTTACATGGAGACGTTTCATAACCAAAATGGCTCCTTCCACGTAAGTAATGTGGCCACAGGCATCATTAAAAGTTTTACAAGTTAAGTTGAGTCAGAATGAATATGATACAGCCAGATAGAACCTGATAAGAGTCTAGCTATCTCAGACATCTTCCTGCTTTGCTTGTGCCTCATCACTTCTATCTTTGAATTTAATAGGAAAGCTTGATACTAGCTAAGGTCTCTGATTCTCATGAATCTGATTTAACAATAGGATATTTTGCATCTCAGCTTACAACAAGCAAAAATCAAAGCCTTTATTTGTAAAACTGAATAAATTCCATCCTAAAAAAGTGAACGACTTTTTCCTGTTAAAAATAGATGATCTTGCTGCAATTAAGTTCTAATTTAAAGGGTATTATTTTTCTTAACTAGATTTTGTTTGCCATTAAAAGCTTAAGTGCTTGCTCTTAGGTGAGGCAAGTAACAGTACTGCATTCATACTTCTGCAAAATCTTGAGATTAACTAACATGAACCCAACTACACGCTGAATAGAACTAATCATGACTTACCATAAAGTTATTTTATTTGAATTAAATTTCGAAGCTATGTTAAACATTTTAATAACATTATCATCAGTATGCTTTATTCCTTTTGTTTTCTGCTTTGTCAGTTCTCTTTGGGTTGTCTTTAGTTGTCTATATTTGTGTGCAGCTAACAAAAATTATTCTCTGTATCCTCTTTTGCATACTATACGATGGAACTTCGGATAATGTTGTAATAACTTCACAACAGATTCTGGAATTTACAAAAAACAAAGACAATATTTAGAAAATGAAAAAGTTTATATGTAATATGAACTTCTTCCAAACTTAAACATATAACATTATTCTAAAAAATACTGATTTACTTATAGTTGTATTGCAGGCAATATAAGAAATTTAAAGAAATTAGTGTATTCTGTAATTTTCCTATATGATTAGTCGGTGATCAACAACTACCATGCTCTTCAAAAAGAATAAATGATGAGTATAGGCAAAAATCACTATGAATGGCTCAACTGGAGAAATGACTTAGGGAAGAATGCAAATCAGTTGACCATAGCTTTAATCAATTGCTAGTTAAATGACATATTTCTTTCTCAATTCTAATACCTTCAGGCAAAAGTACATACCTTATTCAAAGATTCCCTGACCACACTGTGTAAAATGTACTACTTTACTCCAACTTAACCTAATGTATCCTATTGCTCTGTCCTATTTCTCCAGTGGATTTAACAATGTTGGAATTATTTATATTTATTTATTTATTTATTTATTTTTATGCTTATACATCTTTCCACAGTGGAAAGTCCACAAGGGCAAGAGTATTGTCTATCTTGCTCCTTTGCTGTATTACTAGTGCCTAGAGTAGTCCCTAAGACATAGCAGAGACTCATTATTTTTATATTAAACAAATAAGTAAATAATACAATGCCTTACCCTTTGAAATGGTGTCAGATGCATTTTAACACATAATTTTATAACTCCCTGTCACAATGCGCTTATTCATAAGTATTGTATAAATCTTGTATTACCTTACGGTAACGATAAATGAAATTTTAGCCAGTAGTTGTTCCACTATATATTTGATAAGTTGATGACAACTTGATTACTGTGACCTTTTATATGAAAATTTGAGAAAAAGTAAGTGTTGTAAAAATCTTAATTCATTAGAGCAAGAAGAGTCTTAGTTCTGAAGTGAAAATTTCTCTTGTGTGTTTTAATTGTTATCCAGAATAACTACTCTTTAAGAATATCAGGTAGGAAAAAATCAGAAATTAAAATCTTGCTTCTATCCTTCTTATTAGATTTCTCATGTAAATGAGAAACTCGTGTATTATTTCTCAGAAGTTAAAAATCACTCAAGTATTTGAAAGGAGGTATTGTCATTCTCTGATTGGCTAATGTTAGGTTTTGAAAGGCTTGAGTGAAAGTTATTCAGCAGTAGAATTTCTGATAGATAACATAAAATTGATGTTTTTTTTCTAGATTAGGTAGCTAATGCAAATAAGATCATAGCTTCTACAAGCTTTGGGAATGAACAGGCTGTCCAAGAGAGTCACCAGAAGTGAACCTCCTGCAATAGGAAAGGTTTCAATTTTGCCATTTTCTAAACACAGAAAAATGTATCCCTCCAATTCAGAATATTGAATGTCTTATGGAAAGCGAAAGGTCATTTGTAACTGTCCAAAGGATTGATGGAGTTGAGATACCTCCTTGACCTTCACCCTGCACTCATAAAGAATAGTTTCAGATGACAGAGCATCAGGCAAGTTTTCAGAAAATGTCTTTTCTTCTTTTATATTTCATAGCAAAATTGTTACCTGATATTTTCTTTCATAATTGTATGTCAAGATTTAATTACCTCGTGTCTTCCCTCATAAAAAGTTAACTATCATCTAATGCTGCTGAGCAATGTCTATGATTTGGACTAATTCAAGCAGTTCTCTCTGCTTTTTCCATTGCTTTTCATCTCAGTTTTTTTCAGTAATTGCTTTGGAGGCCTCACAAACCATGTCGATGTCATCCTTTAAAAATACTAACCACTACCCCTCAACACATACATACCCCAATTAATTACTGTCTATTAAGGATACCATGTTATAAAAAGCACTAACTTTACTACAATTCAGGACATTTTTATCCCTGTAACTTAAAAAAAAAGCTAATAAAAATCTTAGTGTAGCTCTTAAAAGTACAATAAAATTGTGACATAATGCTAAACTGATAGCTATAGAATGTGTGTGTGTGTGTGTGTGTGTGTGTGTGTGTTTACTACATTTGTCAACTGTGAAATTTCTAAGACCTACAGTGTTGTTTATGGTCACCAATCTTAGAATTTGCACAATAGAAAATATAATGATACTGTGCAATACTTTCTGTGCAAAATGATGATACTGACATATTGTATGGAGGATGTGTGCTTCCAGCTGTTTTACCCATAATAATGATGAATTTGAGCTGATCTTACTACCACTGTTGTCATTTAAGCTCCTTTTATATTTCAGCTTGTACAAGGCAGCAGCTTTCTGGTTTTGTTTCCAGTGTTATTCAACTCAAATTTGTAAGCTATCTTTTCCATATAATAAAGAATATGATAAGAAAAGACTTGACCGTTCTAGAGAAAATTAGAAAATGCAAAAGTAGAAGACAACTGGAAACTCAGAAATAAAAACAATAAAATAAGTAAATATGAGTACTTGGCTTTGAAATATGAAATAGTTATAATACAAACACATTTGTAGATTTTCAGCTTTTTGAATGAATTTATAGCAAAAGCATAAAGGCAATTTTAACACCAATACAGATATTTCAGATGCAAAAGTAAATGTAACTATGATTGAATTTCGTTTCTTTAGCAATGAGGGAAATAAACATAGATATTACTGTCTTCAAACACCAAAGCTGAGAAACAAACCATAATAACTATGACTGAAAAAATAAAAAAAAAACTGCTTAGATATACAGTGTTTAAGTTAAATTGTTTTCCACTTGAGAAATCAAAACTTGAATGCTATGACCTTTTATATAACTTAAGAAAAAGTAAGTGTTGTAAAAATATTAATTAATTAGAGCCAGAAGAGTCTTAGTTCTGAAGTGAACATTTTTCTCGTGTGTTTTGTTATTCAAAACAACTACTTTTTTAAGAATAACAAGTAGGAAAGTATCAGAAATTAAAATCTTGCTTCTATCCCTCGTATTAGCTTTCTCATGTAAATGTGAACCTCATGGATTATTTCTCAGAAGTTAAAAATCACTCAAGTATTTTAGAGGAGGTATTGTCATTCTTTAATTGCCCAATGTTAGGTTCAAAGGCTTGAGTGAAAGTTTGGGGCAGAATAAGACAAGAAAGCAGAGCTGGTGAAGTAAGCTAAATCTTCACTTATCTTTTCAAGGTACCAATTGATCAACATTTAAAGTTGTTAAATTTTAAAATATTAGGGATGATATTAAAGTTGGCTGACAAACATTACATGGCCTCCTCCTCCACTTTAAAGAATGAAAATAGTATATAGACAAGGACACTTAAAATACATTATCAAAGAAGTAACGTTGAATTTCCACAGAAAAGTGACAGGAAAAACCAAAAGCAAGGATGGAGAAGGAAAGTTGCAGTTTGTTTGCCTGGGATTGGGTGGATGTTGGAAATGAGTTTTCAACACAGGGAATGGTAAGTGAGAGACTTCCAGTGGTCCACATCCCCATATAAGAATTGTGCAGTCCTGCCAGTGGGAGAGCGCTTTGAACCTCCTAGCCCCTGAAACTAACAAAGTAAGTGTCCAGGATACTGTGAGATGAAACTGCTCTAGGGAGGGTGCTTGCACTGCATCCCACACAGTGGGACTTACAGAACTAAGCAGCTATAAGGAGTTCTTATTTTTAACCTAGCCTTTGTCAGACTGCACTCTCCTGGGGCCAACAGTATTGGGTGTGAGGTGTCTGAGAAAATTGGGCTGTTGCTTCTGAGACTGGTGTGCAAGCTGGGAGCACTCTTGCAGCCAGGCTTAAGAAGTGAGAGAAGCATGGTTCACAGCAGCTAGTGCTAAGAAGCAAGCACTGACAAGGCTGAAAGTGGGACACAAGTGGGACAAAGCTGCTGCTGGAACTTAATTGTGTGCTGGGTAGGGTCTGCTGCAACCAGGGCTTTGGGGCAAGCCCTGCCAGCATGAAGGGGACATGCATTCCCTATATGCTGGTTTAGCCTGTGGCTGCCAAGGTCAGCCCTACTCACTTCAGTGGCAGAGCCTCAACTGGCTGCTACCGCCCCTTACCCAAGCACTCTCCTTGGGGCCCGAGGATCACACTGGCCCTGTTCACTATGGCTGATGCCTACTCTCACCATTTAGAAGCTGGAGAACAAGCATTTTTACCCCAGCTTTGTGCCTCTCGTCTGAGACGGAGTATACTGCCCAGGGTCCTGGGGATTGCCCAAACCAGTTCACTACCCTGGATCTGAGCACGCATAGCAAGAGTCTGAAGGTGGACCTAAATTTCTTGACTCTATCACTTCATCTAGCACCTACCTGCAAGAGCTACTTGAGGTCTGAGAGACTGGCTAGCCCAGCCTATCACAGCCATCACCAATATCAACACACGCTGCTCTTGACTTACAGAATTTTCCCGCCACTGCTACTGCCATTGCTCACGCCACACTACTTGCCCAGAGGCCTGAAAATTCACCCACCTGTCCAGCTCACCACTGCCTCTTTTGGGATTTGAGAAAGCCACCTAGAACCCAGGACACAGCTTGCTGGTAACTGCCAACATTATTGCCAAAAAAACCATTCTGGAGTTCAAGATAGAAATGTTCAGCCCACCACTGCCACCCCTGGGGCCTAAAAAGACTTACCTGGCACAGCCTCCCTTAATAACTTCCTTGGCCAGGTACAATGGCTCACACCTCTAATCCCAGCACTTGGGGAGACTGAGGCAGGAGGATTACCTTAGGTCAGCAGTTCGAAGCCAGACTGACCAACATGGTGAAACCTCATCTCTATTAAAAATACAAAATTAGCTGGGCATGGTGGTGGGTGCCCGTAATCCTAACTACTCAGGATGTTGAGGCAGGAGAATTGCTTGAACCTGGGAGGCGGAGGTTGCAGTGAGCCGACATTGCATCATTGCGCTCCAGCCTGGGTGACAGAGTGAGACTCCATCTCAATAATAATAATAACAATAACAATAACTTCACCTTAATCCACTGAGAAAAATCACAGATATCACTAATTCTATTTACAGTCAAAAAAGTCATGCAAAGACTACATTACAGCATGCATCCAGAATCAAAGCCAATTTGCACAACCTAACCAACACCATAAGTACATATTCAGGGAACTATTCTCCCCTACAGAAGTAAAGTCAAAATGAGAAGTGATGGTTACAACAGATGGATAGATGTCAATGTAAGAACATAGGACATATTAAAAAGTAAGAAAATATGACACTTCCAAAGAAACATAATAATTCTCTAGTAATAGATCTTAATAAAAAATAAATTTTCAAAATCCCAGATGAAGAATTCAAAATAATGATTTTAAACTCAGCAAAGTACAAAAAAATTCTAAAAATACTGCAAAAAATCAGAAAAACAATTTAGGATATGAATGAAAACTTTACCAAGGAGATAGATATTTCAAATAAGATCCAAATGCAAATTTTGAAATTTAATGATTCATTGAAGGAAATACAAAATACATTTGAAAGTTTCAACAATAGATTATATAAAGCAAAAGAAAAATCTCAGAACTTAAAAGATCTTTTGAATAATGCAGAAAGAAAGAAAGAAAATATATAAAAGAATTAGCAAAGGCTTCATGACATTTGAGACGACTTAAAGTTACCAAATGTTTGAATTATCGGCATACAAGTGAGTAACGAGAAAACGAAAAAAATCAGAAAACTTATTTAACAAAATAATAGATGAAAACTTCCCAAGTCTAGAAAGATATTTAGACATTCATATACATGAGTATCAGTGATCCCCAGGAAGGTAAAATGCAAAAAGTTCTTTCTACAGCATATTATAGACAGACTATCTAAGTAAAAAATAAAGAGTGAATTTTAAAAACAAGAAAAGAAAAGTGCCAGTGAATTATAAAGGAAATCCCATAAGACTAAAATCAGACTTATCAGCAGAAACTTTACAAGGCAAAAGAGAATGGCATAATATATTTGAAGTTCTGAAAGAGAAAAACATTGTTACATTCAACAAAATTATTATTTTTAAATGAAAAACGAGAAAAGTCTTTCTCAGACAAGAAAATGCTAATGAAATTTGTGACCACTGACGAGCCATACAAACAGTGCTCAAGGGATTCCTAATGAAAACACATGGAAGTATAACACTTACTAGTAAAACAATCACACAAAGGATGAAGAATAAGCATCCAAATGCATCACTACAGAAATTCACCCAACCATAATGACAAAGACAAAAAGAAGATATGAACCAGAAAAAAATTAAGAATATGACAGAAACAAAGTCTCACATATTGACCTTGAATGAAATGGACTAAATGAAAAGATACAAAATTGCTGAATAGATTTGAAAAGTATAGTCCAGCTAAGTTCCTTACAAGAAACTTACCTTATCAGAAAAGACATATAGAAACTGAAAATAAAGGGATGGAAAAAGACATTCCACACAAACAGAAACTAAAAGCAGGCAGATGTAGCTATGCTTATATCTGATAAAACAGACTTTAAGTCAAGAAAAAAAATGCCAAAGAAAGTCATTATATAATTGTAAAAATATCAATACAGCCAGAGGATATAAAAATCCTAAATATACATGTACCATGCACTGGAGGACTGATATTCATAAAACAAATATTATCAGACCTAGAGAGAGATAAATTGCAATGCAATAACTGTGGAGATATTTTACCCCTCACTTTCTGCATCAGATAGGTCATCTAAACAGAAAACTAAGAAAGAAACTGTGGGTGTAAACCAGACTTTAGACCAAACAGATTTAAGACATTTATGAAACATTCTATATAATATCTGAAGAATATAAATTATTGCCATTAGCATGTGAAGTATTCTTCAGGATAGACCACAGGTTAGGAAACAAACAAGTTCAATACAATATTTAAAAATCAAAATAATATTAAATGTGTTCTCAGACCCCTTTGGGATAAAACTAGAAATAAACACCAAGAAATTATACAAATACATGGAAATTAACTAGCATGCTCCTGAATTGGGTAAAAACAATATATTGGGTAAAAACAATAAATTAAAATGTAAATTTTAAAAACCTTAAAAAATAAAAATGGAAACACAACATATGAAAACCTGTGTGATACAGCAAAAATTGTGCTAAAAGGGAAGTTGATAGTAATAAATATCTGCATCAAAAAAGTAGAACGTTTACAAATAACTAACAATGCACATTGAAAAAGCAGAAAAGCAAAACCCTGCCAAACTCAAAATTAGCAGAAAAAAATAAATAATGAAGAAAAGAACTAAATGAAATAGAAACTAAAAATTAAAAAGGATTAACAAATTGAAAAGCTGGTTCTTCGAAGAAAAAAACAAAGTTGATAAACTGCTAGTTAGACTAACCAAGAAAAGGAGAGAATAGACCTGTATTAGTCTGTTTTCACACTACTGTATATATACCACCTGAGACTGGATAATTTATGAAAAAAAGAGGTTTAATTGACTCACAGTATCACATGACTAAGGAAGCTTCAGGAACTTACAATTGGGGATGGAAGGGGTAGCAAGGCACATCTTATATGGCAGCAATAACGGAGAGCACAGGATATACTGCCACTTGTAAACCATCAAATCTCATGAGAACTTCCTCACAATCATGTGACCAGCATGGGGGAAATTGCTATCATGATCCAATTACCTCTGACCATGTCCCTCCCTTGACATGTGGGGATTACAATTAGAGATGAGATTTGAGTGGGGACACAGAGCCAAACCATATGAAGACCTCAGTAAACAAAATCAGAAATGAAAAATGAGACATTACAACCGCCACAGAAATACAACAGATCATCAGATACTATTAGGAAGAGCTAGAAACTGACAAATGGTAAAACATAGCTAAAATGGATAAATTTCTGGAAGTCCATAACCTACCAAGATGAATCAAGAAGAAATATAAAACCAGAATAGACCAATAATGAGCAGCAAGAGTGAATCAGTAATAAAACTAATCTCAACAAATTCCCAGATCAGATAGAGTCACAGCTGCATTCTACTAAACACACAAAGAACTAATGCCAATCCTTTTGAAACTATTCTAAGAAAATCAAAGAGGGCAGAATTCTCCCTAACTCATTTTACAAGGCCAGTATTACCATGATACCAAAATTAAACAAGAGCACACATATAGAAGAATATTACAGGCCATTATCCCTGATGAACATAGACATAAAATCCTAAATAATACACTAGAAAACTGAATCAAACAGCATATCAAAAAGAGAATACACTACAATCAAGTGAACTTTATATTAAAGATGCAAGGATGGTTCAACATACACAAATCAATAACCATGATACATCAACAGAGTGAAGGATACAAACCACATGATCATCTCATTAGATACAGAAGAAGTGTTTGATAAAGTTTTAAATCTTCTATCATAAAAATCTTCAACAAAACTGGTATATAATGAAGATACCTCAAAAGAATAAAGACCATATATGACAAATCCACAGCTAACATCAGATTGAATGGGGAAAATGTTTAAATTTTTTTCTCTAAGAACTGGAATAAGACACTTTCTTCACCTCTATTAACCATAGTAAAGGAAGTCTTAGCCAGAAAATTCAAGCAAGAGAAGAAGATAAAAGGTATCCATACTGGAAAACAGGTAGTCAAATTGTTCCCCTTTTCTGATAATATGAACTTATGTCTCAAGAAACCTAACAATTTTACAAAACTTCTTAGATTTGATAAATGAATTCAGTAAAGTTGCAGAATACAAAATCCATGTACAAAAATCAGTAGTGTTTCTATGCACCAGTTATGGACTAGCTGAGAAAGAAATCAAAAAGCAACTATATTTACAATGGCTACAAAATAAAACCACACATAGGAATACATTTATCTAAGGAGATGAGAGATCTATACAAGGAAAACTACAAAACTGATGAAAGCAATCGAAGATGACGCAAATAAATGGCTTATAACATTGAACATCTTTAGAATACTGTTCAACTATGTATCTCCTCACACCTACTATGATGGCTAATTTTATGCCATTTGACTGAACTGTGAGATACTCAGATAACTGGTTAGGTATTATTTATGGATGTCTCTGTAATGGTATGTACAAGAGATTAGCATTTGAGTTGGTGAACTGAGTAAAGCCTATGGTCTTCCTTATTGTGAGTGGGCATCATCCAATCTGTTCAGAGCCCAATAAAATAATGAGGAAGAAAAAGGTTGAATTTATTATTTGCCTGACTGCTCCAATTAGCACAACAATCTTCCTTTGTCCTCGGCACTCTTGGTTCTCAGGCCTTCGGACTCAGACTGGAATCTGCACCATTGACTATCTATCTAGCTTTCAAGCCTTTGAATTACACCACAGGTTTTCTTGACTCTACAGCATATAGAGGGAAGATTTTAGGACTTCTCAATCTCCGTAGTCATATGAGACAATTTCTTATAATATGTTTCATTCTAGAGCTATTTATATTTATATCTATCCATCTATCTATCTATCTATCTATCTATCTATCTATCTATCTATCTATCTATCCATCCATCCATCCATCCATTATCTATCTGTCTATATCTATCTATCTATCTATCTATCATCTACCTATCTAATGTATCTATTTATCTATCTATTCATCCTATTTGTACAGGGTTTTAGCAAATCCTAATACACCTACCATTCTAAAATGTGACCATGCCAAAAAACTGTGATTTTAAAGATTATTTTGTTCAGTTACAAACTGGGATAGCATGACACAATAAAAAGGATTTAAATACACACTAAAATCTCATACAATTTCCATCTTATAATCCTAGTCTCCTCTTATCTTTCACTCCAGCTCTCCTCCCACATAACACTCTATATGAGTCCTCCTTTTTATTTCTTCTTTAATTGTATAGTTTTTGTTTTTACTTGAAATTTAAATGTGAGCTCCAAACGCTCCCTTCTACCTAATTCATAGCTTATAGAAGCATCTCTTAATAATTCCAGTGTATATCTCTTAAAGAATTGTCTCATGAGTGTCTAAGAACATATTTTTTCTTGTCTAAGAATATAATTTTTTCTTGAAATCTGGTAATCATATGTAACAACTTTGGTCTCTGAAATCACTCAATGAAATATATAACCATGTGAATGACCAATTTCTTTTCAGTGTTTTTTATTATGACTCGCAAAAGATGTTTGACACACTGTAATGGGTTGAATTGTGTTTCCTCTAAATTCATCTGTTGAAGTCCCAACTCCTAGTACTCAGAATGTAAACTTATTTGGAGATAGGGTCTTTACAGAGGTAATCAAAAAGAAAGTGAGATCACTAAAGTAAAATAATATTACTAAGATGGGTGTTATCTAATATGACTGGGGTCCCAATTAAAAAAATGGACATTGAGATGTAGAAAGAGAGAAGATGAAATGAAAACTCAGAAAGAAGATGTCCATTTACAAGCCAAGGAGAGTGTTAGAATGCATCCTTTCATTACAATTTACATAAGGAACCAACTCTAAACGTTTGGATTTCTATTTACCAGAACTGTGAAATAATACAATTCTCTTTTATATGCCGATTCCCTGTGACTGGAGTTATGTCTTATTCAATTGTATTTCTAGCATCTAATATAGGACAGCTACTAACACTTATTTGGTGTTTTTTGAAAAAAATTGAATGAATAAATTATTTCACATTTCCTCGCAGTCTTGATGGCAAGAACTGTGTGCTTAGCAACTGTTAATGACTGACATCTAACGCTTCTTGAATAATATTTGTAAAATTATTTATTCATTCAATGTATTTGTTGAGTTCCTATAAGTTGCTGGGCACTATGCTTAGTTCTGGGAACATTTCTATGAGTAAAACCAACCAAATATTTGCATATTGAAAATTAAATCTTCTAAAGTGACAGAATAAATATGTAAATTAATATATAAATAAGACAAGTAGCAATTATTCTAAATAGTATGTAACAAGTAGCTTAGTGATATTATGTAAAGTAACTGGCCAGGACTAGGTTTATAGGCACTCCATAAATATTTGTTAAATTAGTAAAGAAAGACCATAGGCAGTGTGGTAAAGAAAGGCTCCTCTGAAGAGATAAAATTAAAGCCCACAGCTGAGAAATTAACCCCAGATATGAAGTCATTCATGCAGAGAGTTAGAGAAACAGCATTCAGGAAAAGGGAACCACAGGTTTATAGATGCTAACGCAGGAGAAAAATTGGGTTTGTGCAAGCAATAGAAAGGGAGCCAGTGAAGCTGAATCCAGGTTGCATACTATGAAGGTTGAAAATTAAGTAGCAGCCAGACCACCTATGGCCTCATAAGTCATGGATAGAGAGCCCAGAATTCATTGTTAATGCACTGGTAACCCTGGGAGGTTTTAAAACTGCAATGTAACATGACTTGTACGGTTTTCAAAAGATTACTCTTAAGTTCTTGCTGAATAGAGTGTAAGGGGCCAGAAATTGAAGCAGAGACAATTATAGCTAGGAGGTCATTGTCTGGTATCTTGATGAAAGATAATGGTACTTTAACTTAGATGGTAGAAATTGAAATAGAAATAAGACTGATTTATTTGGAATTTAGCGCCAATAGAATTTGGCCAAGAGTTACCTGTTGTGCTTAAGCAAATGGCAAAAATCAAGGTTGACTTCAGCCCCAAAGTTCTCCTCTTTCTATACCTTGATCTAATTGCAAAGCATCACCTGCGCTGGGAGTATAACCTGTGACTATGAAAGCTGATAAAAAAACATTTGAGATTTGAACACAGCCTAACCAAGCACAATTAATTCTGAAGACAAGTTAATCTATTATTCAAATTCACATCTTCTGTACTGAGTTTGGCATATAGCTTGTGTTTGATAAATGTTTGTAAATGAATACCTGCATGTTAGATATAATAAATAGAAAATGATGATTAAACGGTTGGATTTGGTTTGGCAATTCATTTTTATACCATGTAAGTTTAAAACCTAATGCGTTTATAAAACAAATATTTTCTAGAGCTCTTTTCTCTTTCACAGAGAGCATATTTGATGAATATATCTGCTAACATGTCAAGATAGATATGATAATTCTAACATATACATGTGGAAGGTGAAGCTTTGAAGAACTAAATTACTTGCCAGTAAGTGACAAGGGTGGTCTGTAGTCACAGGTCTTCTGAATCCTAAGTCATTGTGTAATTGACTCTACTGTGATCCTTCCGTATGTATTTGGGCTGGTGGAAGCATGTCTGTCGCAGTGGAAAGACCACTGACCTAGTTTTCAGGAACTCTTCCTAGGCATAGCCCTCACAGTTGGCTTTGTAACTGTTTGCACAGATTGTAGACAATTGGTTAAATAGAAATATAATTCAACCTTTCTGAAGTTTACTATTCCGGTCTGTAACTTCGGAAAATTAGATTTGATGCGTTTTAAGGCCATTTCCATAGCAAAAATAAATGAAGTGTTCAACCAAATAACCAACCGGGAGAAACTATAAAATTTTTCTCTTCCCATTGTGTTTTCTGCACACATATTATATGGTATCCCTTGTTTCTTACTTATTTACTTCATTATTTCTTTACTATAAATTTATTGGGAAGTTACTGATTCCAAGAAAGTACCAAAAATGTTCTGATAAAACAAATACAATAATTTTATATCAGAGATGTATGTCACAAAAGCTTTTTATGATGAACATGACTTGGAGTTGGCAATACATTGGTGAAAAAAAATATAGATCTAATTCCTGTCTTTGTTTTTCTGGTGTTATAAAGTAAATATATTTCAAGCTCTTTAAAGAATAGCAAGCTATGACACAAATTGGGAATTTTTATCATGCTTACTCCTACATTTCAAGCAACATAGTCCAATGCCTGAACCAAATATAATAACACAATTAGTTGAGTTTCTTCTGTCTTTGTTTTTACCCCTATTGTATGTAGAAAAGGCGTAGGTTTGTAGCTGTGTGCATTTTCCCACATATAAGACAGTGAGATTTAAAAAGAGTTTCTGGCAGGTAAATTCAGGCTAGGCAATAGATATTTATGCTTTTAGCTCAGAAGATGATCATAAAGGAAATAACTGCAGAAGGACTAACTGTATAGAAAATAAGCAAATCAACAAGTACTTACAATTTTTTAGTCCAAAAACAATAATCTAAAACCAATTTATTGCCATTTATTTCATCAAAAATATGTATTATGTATATTTAATATAGAGTTTGAATAACAAAATAGGTACACATATAAAATTCTGTAGCTACAAAAAACACATGTAAAGTTATAAGTGCTTTAAGTTCAGAGTACAATGGCAGAGTTACATGAATCATATGTGCTATGTTTGAAATTTTAATAAAGAAGAGATAAAATAGTAAGAAAAAAAAGAGAACACAAAGACAAAAAAGAGGGGAAAACAAAAAGGATAAGGTTGCAGGTTGTAAAAGGGAAAGGGAATACTAGCTAAAACCTAGTTTGAAAATGACTGCAAAAAAAAAATGTATTCACAAAAAAAGTGTTTGCCACAGTTTGCAGATGTTTCAGCCAAGTGTAAATTTATACATGTTCTATTGAATCAAATTTTATCAGTTTATAACAGCTGCTGATGAGAGCTGTGATTATTCAGTAATTGTTTGACAAGTTTAACTAATTAGTTATCAGTCATTCCTTTGAAAGTGCCCTTGTTATTTATGCGTTGATAATAATTTATTTGCAATCATCTATTTCTGATCTTCTGTATCCCATGTAAAACTGTAAGGTGAATTAATACTGTATATACAAGTTTAATATCACAGAAATGTGTTCCTATGTAGAATTTTATATTAATAGAATATAAATAAGAATGAAATTGACTACCTATTTCATTATATAGGAAAATACATTTACTTCCGAAAATTATATTGTCTTGCTCTTGATGGGCCAGTGGTGGAAAATATGTTTGTCGTTTTCCGTAAAGTAATTATTTGGATATGAGATGAAAAATGGTTACTGAATGTTGATGATGACAGAAAATAACAGGCAAATGCTTAAAAAAAAAAACTTGAAAAAGAAGGATTTGGCAAAATGGAATCAACATGAAGATCGGCCAAGTAATTGTCCACTTTAATTGATAACCCAATGTCCAGATTACCAGCATCTGGTATAAGTAAGGTGTACTGCTCTATATACTCTTTTGTAAACATTGTGATTTAACTTGTAAATTTATCTACCCTAGTTCTAAAATTACAGCAATTCCCAAATTGTTTAGAACGTGCAATCCCTGAGATAAACAAACTTGAAGTACAAATTCAACACACACGGAATTTTTTCTTTTTGAATTAAAACTTAGATTTGTTTCCCACCCCCATGTCCAATCTCTGCTCATCATGGAGAATTTCCCATAGCCACAGCCAAATGTTTTAATTTATAGAACATTCTGCATTTTGCCACTGGCAATGAAATCACAACTAATAAGTTACACTAGCGAGGAGTACATGCAATCTGTCAAGCATATAATTTTAAAGTTTAATATGCATAATATGTTTATACAATTTATCAAAGTACATCTTTTTTAAAAGAAAGAATAAAAGATACTTAAAAATAGTTTCTCCTTACAGCATTGCTTTTTAAATGAACTATTCTTCTTAATTGCTAAATAATTGAAACTTACATTTAAAGCAATGATTTTCATTTAATTTAGATCCATCATCAAAAAACATAAACAATGTCATGGTTTTAATAAACATAAAGAGAAGTAAGTACCAGTCTTAAGAAAAGCAAGATAAATTTGCCAAATAGATTTATTTTGGTATATGACCTTGTTTACACCCTGCTGAAAATTTTCGTATTTTGCGTAATTATCCTGGCTTAAATGCTGAGAATGTCTGAGCTTTTAGAATATTCTAATATTTTTCTGAAAATATGACCATATTCTACTTTGTGTTATTATTGAGATGGAGAGAGAAGAGGGTATTTTAATGGCATACCTCTATGATCTTTATGAAGATCAATAATTTATTTTCATTTTATTAATACAGGTATTAGTCACTGCCAGGATGCCTGCATAGGTGATATGACCTGGACAGGGCAAGGAAACATTCCTATTTTATGTAAAATTCATTGGGACATAAGTAGGTATTAACTACAGGTTGCTACAAGTGTTCTATTTCTCAGATAGTTGTATTAATCAGAATTCTTATCATCAAAATTCATGTCTATTTTAATAATTCGTAAACCACACAAGTTGCTAAGTTTAAATATTTTCCCGCTAGCTCACGTTTTAGACTTCTTCTTGAGCCTTTAGGCTTGTAAACTTCTAGAGACTTAAGTTGAAAAGTAATGTGGCATTTTAGATTAATATAAAATTTAGGAAAAGGAGCATGTTGAAATTAAAAAATAAAGTAAAAAAGCTAAGGAGAAGTATTTGTAGGGATTTTCCCAGTGGGGCCATTCATAAACAATAAGAAACAGAACAACCATACACAGCTAATAAGGAATGGCAGAGTACCTGTGTCTTCTCCAATTTTTCACACTCTTTATTCTTTTGATAGTTGTAAAATATCATGAGGAATGCATGGATATTAGAATGGAATCTGGTAAGGATAAAATTAGAAAATCAATAATCTCAACTTTGCAATAAAAGATTAAAGTATATACTAAAGGTGTCAATCTATTAAGCATAACTTTCATATGGACAATGAAATCTTTTTGATATTTTCATTTTGTTGATTTAAAATATTCTCTCTGTTCTTCATCAAAGAAAACTAAAGGCTATCCAACACACACACACACACACACACACACACACACGCATGCACGCACACACGCACATACACATGCATCCACAGACAAACACGTACTATCCTAATGTTAGATTGTTTTGCATGTCTAGACTCCTAGATACACATTATTTGCTATATGAAAAAAGAATCACACAAGGCATGGTATCTGGAATTAGGCATAACAGGGAGCCAATCATGACATTATTATTTATTAACAGAGTGATCTTGCATATGCTGTGCATTTCTATGCATTTCCTCAAAGCTTTAGTTGTTTTAACATGTTGATTGGGATTACACTCATCTTCCATTTAATTATTAGGATGGTTAAGTGAGAAGACAGACGCTAAGCAATCAGCAAATACCAAGTTCTCAATAGCACAGGCTCTGTACTTATTTATCCATTAAGTTGCTAAGAAAAATACAGAATGTTCTAGAAGATTTCAAAATTTGGCCCTCTGAGTTTGCATGTTAAAGTTAGATTTAGTTAAGCAGTCCTTTCCTTTCTAGCTTTACTTCAATTCTCCAACCATCCATCAAAATTATCTACAAGAAAAATGATTATTGCTCATTTCCAAGCTTTTGCTACCCATTCTCAATGCTAATCCAAATATCATTTTATTTCAATTTATACATTCTATATCTAAAGAGAGACTTTGTGCATTGAATAGAATCTGCTGTTTACTTTTCACTTGTACTAAAGAAGAAATATAGATATTGAGGCTATATTGTTAATATTCCATTAAAAATACGTTTTGTAAAGGAAATCTCAATTTCAAAATAACTAACATCCCAGCTAATGGCCCACGATTTGATATTCAAAGATAGCAAATATCAAGTGAGCACAAGCATGTGTATTTTTCTGTTAGTTTTACTGCAATGACGTGTGCTCCAGAGGAGTCTCAGTAGAAGAGATATGAAGTTGGATTTGTTTCCATCCAAATAATTAAAAGAATGAAAATATTTTTCTGCTAAATAGTGAAAATGCAAGCCTTGTGCTCAATTTCTGAATATTGCTAATTGCTTCAAAGATATATATGAGTCCAATGTGACATGAGCTGTATTTGAGCAGGATCTCAGTGAGGCTTATTTCAATATCAGAATCAATGAAAATAAAACTTATTATTTTATGAAAGTTGGTACTATTAGTTTACTATTACTGATGGTAATGATCTGATAAAAAGGGACAACTGTATTTTATTAGCAAATTTTAAATTTGTATTCAGATTTCATAGGTATCCATATCATGACAATTTAACATTTTATAAAAATGTAGCATAATGGTGGCTTTGTTATTGTGTATTGCTTGGACATTTTATGTAATTGTGGTCTCCATAATGTTTACAACATGTAGCTACAGGTTGAAGATGCAATCAGTCATGTAGAGTCAAGTGTATTCCATTACTTTGAGAACGCATTTGCTGGATTCTGGCATGGGAATAAATTTAAAGTTTCTTAATCATTTTGGTCATTTTTAACCTTCACTATTTTCAGAGATGCCTGGTATTTTAAAATAAAACTTCAGAAAGATAAACATTTAAATATCAGAGCTTATAGAACTACATTTTAGTTACCATGTGTATGAATGATGGCACTCTTGAATTTATTTAATCAATGAGTATTTATTTTTCAAGAAAATATTCAAAAAATACATATGCACACATATGTATGCATAAACACACTTTATACATATATAAAATTTGTTGAAAAAACATTTGGATAATATTAAGTAAAACAGAGAACAATAAAAGCATCTATAATCTAACAACAAAACCATATTTTCTTTTCCTACAATTTTCTCCAGTTTTTGTTTATACATATGCATTAGCTTGTTTGGTTTCAATATTTCACCACTAAAAATAATGTTGCCATAACATTTTTGAATAAAATATTTTTTAAATGCTTAGGTATTTTGAAATAAAAATCTCAAAATTAGATTTTATATCTACTTCTCCTAGAAGTAAAGACAGAAAGATGGTTACCAGAGAATGGAGTAATTGGGGAGAGAAGGAATTGAGGAGATGTTAGTCAAACATCAGATGGAAGGAGTAAATTCAGGAGACCTATTGTACAATCTAGTGACTGAAGTTAATGACTAATACATTGTGTTCTTAAAAAATGTCTGGAGATTGGATGTTACGTGTTCTTACCACAAAAATGATAACTATGTGAGGTAATACATTCGTTAATTGACTACATTAACCATTCCATAATATATATATTCTAAACCAGCATGTTATAATAATACATACAATTTCATTTGTCAATTTTTAATAATGACTCTATTTTAATTTAAAAAAACTCAAAATGGGTTGTGAAGTTATACATTGTGAATATTTCTACAAGATAAAAGTTCAACTACACTGTTCATTTCTATAATTTGAAAACATTTATTGCTCTCCTTTTTTCTATAATTTTAAACCACTTTATTTGGTCCTAAACAACTTATAATTGTATACATTAAGGTTATTGTAATCCCCAGCATAACAGTCAAAAAGAATATATATGATTTATCTATAAAATTTTATATATGTTTGATAAAAACTTTGACAATTTGACATTTTTTTAAAGTAAAACAATACATCCTGTCAACAAATTCTGCAACTGAGTAGAAAATCCTTGCATAAAACACGGTTGGATGAAGAAAATCAAGAAGACAACCGCAACAAGGTGATTAGAGCCTATAGTAATTTAACTTACATTTTAAAATAACTAAAAGAGTATAATTGAGTTGTTTGTGAAACAAAGGGTGGGCTGGGCATGGTGGCTCATGCCTGTAATCCAAGCACTTTGGAGGCCAATGTAGGCGGATCACCTGAGGTCAGGAGTTCAAGACCAGCCTGACCAACATGGTGAAACCCCGTCTTTAAAATAAAAAAACTAAAAAAAAAAAAGGGTGAATGCTTGAGGTGATGGATACCCCATTTTCCATTATGTAATTATTAAGCATTGCCTACCTATATCAAAACAACTCATGTACCCCATAAGTACATATACCTCCTATGTACCAATAAAAATAAAAAAATTAAAAAAATATTTTTTAATAAAGCAGACAAGTTCCTTGGAGGCAAGAAATATTATGAGAGGTTTATTAGTCATCTTGGCTTGCCATAAAAAATATTATAAATTGTTTGACTTAAACAAAATAATTTTATTTTCTCACAGTTCTAGTGGTTGGAAAGTCCACAATTAAGATAGCAGAGGGTTTAGTTTTTAGTAAGGATACTCTTCCTAATTTTCAGATGACAGCCTTCACAGTGTGTCTTCGCATGGCAAAGAGTGATAGTAAAAATCTTACTCTCTTTCTCTTCTTACAAGGTCACCAATCCTGTCAGATTTGGAACTCACCTGTATGGGTTCATATAATCTTAACTGTTTCTTGTAAGTTCTTTCTCCATATATAGTCACATTCAGGGTTATGGCTTCAATATATGAACTTGAGGGTGGAGACAAAAGGTCAGTGATTTATTTTTCTATGTTGCAAACTAATAATTTTTAAAGATAACACCAAAAAATTCTCAGTGCTAAATGTTGAACTTACCAGAAATATCATTCCAATTTTTAAAGAATTTCAACATAAACTTCAATAAACCAAAATCTTTAGGATCTAAAAATCTATTTCACCAACAGTGGATATTCAGGCAAGTCTCTGTAGATATCCAAATCAAGAATGAAGCTAACCCTTTCAGGAAAAAATTCTGCTAAACAGAAAACAATACTCTAGAGGCATTTGTTAATATCAACCGACAAGATTAATGAATCCTGTAATACAATCAGTCCAGTAGTGTTCAAACATTACTTGATATAAAGTAGATCCACTGAACTAGACTTATGAAGAAATTGATGATAGAAGAATATCTAATAAGATTCTGGATAGAAAGCTAAAGTCACAGGAAGCAGGGCAGTCAGAAGAAATGTTATAAGAACTTGCTGAAATATAACTTTGAGCAATACATCATTCCTGGAGGGCACTGGGTAGCACTGGCACTGGGGAGATGAAGGTGGCTACAAGAATAAGAGACATATTAGATTTTTAGAGCCCTTTAGGTACAAGCACAAGGGAAATTATAGAAAAATATCTATTTTCACAAACAACAGAACTTTTGAGGATGGACAGTGATAATTAGTACTGCCTATGATTTTTTACCTGGCCCTCCACATTTGGGTTACATTGAAAAGTGAATTATGGACAATGTAGAGGAAATGTGGAAATAGACTTATTACTGTTTTTAGAATTGTTATTACCAGGTACTGTGTAAAATTTGCTAAGTAAATTATTTAATTTAATTTAATACCATTTCCATTACTGCAATGCATTTTTGTAATTTTGTTTATATTCCATAACTGAAGAAGTTTCGGTTTAGAGAAGTTAAATAATTTCCTCAAGGGCATATAACTATTCTCAGAGAACAAAATTTTATTAGCCAAAAAGCCCAAGCTTTTGCCTTAAAGCCTTACCGTATCTTAGCTATTAGTCACTCATGTTTAATACTAGAAGAGTACTGCTACATGATTTAATATCATATAATATTACTGAATATAGTTCAATATAATGTTTTATCTGCTTTCAGTTGGTTCTTGAATATGACTCACAAAAATGTTTGAGCAAGCATCTTGCTTTAGCCCTTAGTCTTGCATTTTCTATTGTCTGAAAGACATTTTATTAAAAAAAAAAAAATGAAACCATCTAACTAAACTGTTGCCTGATTTGAAAAACATGAATATGATAAAAATCTTATATTTAGTTATATTTCAATTAAGAAAAGGCTTTCTATAAAAAGCAATATATTAAATGTGATTGACAAATTTTAGTTTTTACAAACTATCCATGTCTTTAGGACTAAATATACTTTTCATCTTAAGATTTTATTCTGAGGATGTTACCACGGAAAATCAGAATTACTAAAGATTTACACACGACACTCACTGAAAAGTAATCTAACAATCTAACCTCATAGGAAGGTTGGAAGATTTCATGTAACTGTAACTCTGGTCTCATTTTCAGGCAAGTGGATGCAACTGCATAAATGTCCATCATTTAGGTCCTATTGATTCAATAATTTTGGGAGTATTTTTTCTTTAAAAGTAGGCTGAAATACACTTTAAAATACAATGAAAGTTCTAGCATCTAACAATGATTTGACATTTAAAAATGGTACCTTAGAAATGAAATGAAATAATTTAATCAACTCCTTACTCAACCTGACACTAAAGCTCAAAATCCAAATGAAAGTCAGAGCCTCCTGCCAATACTGTTCAGAAAAACCATCACCGACTGGAAGCCTGACTGAAACTTAAGGAGAATCTATTTTAATAATAAATAATCAGTCCAAAGAAAAGAACAGGAGTAGCAAATCTGTTTTGTTCTGTGAATCTACATGGTTCTACCTGCCGCAAGAAAAGTGGAGGCACAGATGTCTGTCTGGAATAGGAAAATTCATGTATCACATAAATCAAATTTGCTGACAATTTGGTCACTGCTATTATGTTTTGTGAAAATACATTTCAGGAAATCCTCAAATTCAAGTCAGCTAGATTCCAAATATGTATATGAAAATCAACTGACAGGAATTGAGACAGGTGACTTTTTTTCTTTTTTCCTACTTTTCTTTCTTTCTTGTTCTCCAAAAATACAACGTAACACGTTATTTGTGTGTATATAGTGGCACCACATTGTTTTTCTCTGGAGAGACACTTATGATGACTTTCCTAGATTCATCTGCTGAGGATTATTTTATTCACAATATTTAATTGGGGAAGAGAAGAAAAAGGGGGATAAAGTAATAGGAAAAGGATGTTAAGAGCAAAAGAATCTCTCTCAAACATTAAAAAAAGTTCCAATTTTACGTATTTATGTGAAATTATGTATTGTCAATTTCCCTGACTAGATTATAATCTTAGTAATGTCACACCTCATGTCTACATTAATTTACTCATAAAATTCCAGTACCTACTATAATATCCTGCATGTACTAGGTGTTCAATGAATATTTCTTGATTGAATAAATAAAGTATGGATAGGAGAGCAAAATAAAGAAGCTAAATTTATTTTTCTTCACCAGAGGCTCCTATTTATTCGTTAGAGTATCTTATTTGCACAAATGAAAGATTTCACACAAGGAGAACTGTTCTAGTCTCATGATTCTGGAACCATGTTGAGCGGGGATGCAGAAATAAAAATACACAATAGCAAACATGCATTATTGGCCGGTAGATTACCAGGTGGTCTAGTGTAGGAGTATAAGTTGTATGTGTGTCTCTGTGTGTGTGTGTGTGTGTGTGTGTGTGTATCCAAATCCCAGATTCTCAGAGAGTATTATTGCTTAATGCTGTGGCTTTCAAACTATGAGAAGTTACCCACAGGTGATTTATGAAATATATTTAATGTGCAGACTACAATAAAACAGAAATAAACAGTTTGAAAAAGAAAAAAAATCAGAGTACGTTGGAAAAGTTTATAATCAAATTGTGTTACATATGAACTATTCCACCATCCCTGGTAGATGACTGTAGTGAATTTATTATGTTTTATTTTGTTGTCTTCTTTCCAACCAGTTTTGTTCTTTTTGCTCACGATTGCTTTGACTATTTGCAGTCTTTTGTCATTTTTCTATGAATTTTAACATTGATTTTCTATTTCTTTGAAAAATATGCATGAAATTTTGATCAGAATTTCATTGACTCTGTAAATCACTTTGGGTAGTATGGACATGTTAACCATATTAATTTTTCCAATCTATGAACAGATTGTCTTTTTATTTATTTGAGTCTTCTACAGTTTCTTTCATCAATATTTTATAGTTTTCACAGCACAGCTATTTCATCTCCTTATTTAAACTTATTCCTAAATATTCTGTTTTTGAGGTTATTATATATGGAATTATTTTCTTAATTTCATTTTTGGATAGTTTGTTATTGGAGGATAAAAATAAAATGAATTTGTATGTGTTAATTTTGTACCATGCAACTTTATTGAATATATTTATTAGTTCTAATAATTTTTGAATGGAGTTTCTAGGGTTTTCTACATATAAGATTTTATTTATCTGTGGATACATTTTGACTTCTTCCTTTTTGATTTGGATGGCTTTTATTTTTTCTCCGTCTAATTGCTCTGGCTAGCATTTCCAGTACTATGTTGAACAGACGTAATGAGAGTGGACATTCTCATTTTGTTCTGAATCTTAGAGGAAAATATTTCCGCTTGTCACTATTAAGTATAATGTCAGTTTGGGGCTTGCCGTATATGGCCATTATTAAGTTGAGGTCCATTCCTTCTATACCTAGTGTGTTGAGAATGTTTACCAAAAAAGGATGTTGAATTGCAATCCTCCTTCTGGGTGTAAATATCCAAAGGAATTAAAATGAGTATTTTGAAGTGATATCTGCGTTCTCATCTCATTGTAGCGTTATTCACAGGAGCCAAGATCTGTATCCATTGATACACGAAAAAGATAAAGAAAATGTGTTATATGTACACAACAGAGTACTATTCAGCCATAAGAATAAAATCCTGTCATTTGCAGCAACATAGATGTGACTGGAGGACATTATGTTAAGTGAAATAAGTCAGGCACAAAAAGACAAATGTTGCATGTTCTCACTTAATGCGGAATTTTACAAAGACTCAGGGAAATACATAATAGAATGGTATTGGCAGGGACTGAGGAGTAAGGGAAATAAAGAAATGTTGGTCAAAGAGATTTAGTTATGCAAGATGAATAAGTTCTGAAGACTTATGCACACTATGGTGGCTCTAGTTAATAATACTACAGTGTATTCTTGAAATTTGCTCAGTGGATCTTAAATATTCTCACCTCAAAAAAAAAGGCAATTATATGAGGTGGCAGATATGTTAATTATCTTGGTTGTGGTCATTATCATTATTTTACAATACAAGCATATCAGAACATCTTTGTACATTGAAAATATATACAATTTTTATTTGTCAACTATACCTCTATAAAGTTGGAAACATTTATTTTTTTCAAATACTTGTTTTTAAAATGAAAAAAATCATTGTTTACAGGAAGTTGCATCTAAATGAAGTCAATAATTAGTAATAACTAAGCATAGCAAGTAGTTTAAATTAATTGAATATAATCTACTAACGAACCCTCCTTTGTGTAAAAGATTATATTTCAATGAATTAGTAATGTACATGTAAAATCAAATTTTTATTGTAGAAAACAGAGTGGGGAAAAAGCATGCAATATTATGAAACTGTGTGAAATATTTGCATTCCTTTCTTGTTTGGCCTTCTGGCAAATCATCCAGAAAATAAGAAATTGATTTAACCACAAATTACCGGAAATGTCATCAGAAATTGCATGTATGTAGGTACAAGAGCTTTTGATGTTACGCTGACATAAGTAAATGGAGCTATGCTCACCACTGAGGAGAAGATCTTGACTCAAACAGAGATTCACGGTGAGCTGCAAGAAACATTCATCTACTTCCTTGAAAAGTGGGTAGAGTGAGACCCAGTGAGAGCCCCAAAGCTAAGTAAATTTGAATTTGTGAAGTAATTACTAAGTTATCATTTTCTCTAAGACATAATTGTGAATAATATGTTTATATATGATTATAAATAACACTGACTATTTAAATATTACTAAATGCATATATAGCATATATAATATAATTTTTAAAATGTAAAAATTATTGAGAACAATTGAGTTCCAAAGTGTACATATGTCATACCTATGACAAAGACCATTGTTGTGGGCTAAATTCTGTCCCCACAAAAAGAAACATGCAAGTCCTAACCCCTAGTACCTCTGAGTTTTATCTTATTTGGTGGCAAGGTCTTTACAAAGGCAATGGAGTTAAAATGAAGTCATTAGAATGAACCCTAATCCAATGTAAATTGTGTCCTCATAAAAAAGAGAAATTTTGAAATAGAGACATGTGCACAGGGAGAATGCCATATGAAGATGGAAGTTATGCTGTCAGAAGCCAGGAACTACCAGAAGCCAGGAGAGATCCTGCCATAGTACCTCCAGTGGGGGTGTGACCTGGCTGACACTGATTTCAGATTCTGGCCTCTGAAACTGTACATAATAAATTTCTACAGTTCTAAGCCATCCAGTGTGTGGCATTTTGTATGGCAACTCTAGCAAACTAATGCTGTCATAATTTCATTATTTCCTGAATCAGATCACACTGTAACCAAGAAAGTAGTTATTCCTTAAGGTAGCTGAATTCTGATGAAATATTGACCTCTTAAATGCTGGTATTCCAAACCCAAACTTTAAAAGTGACAGGTAACATTATTTTACTCATAGATTACAATATGTGAATATAAATTGAAAATATCAGGTATCCTGAGCCTTCTAGATAGTCTGTTACTAAACACCGAATCAACCGTATAGCTGAATGACCCACTGCAAATTTTTGGTTTTCAGTGGGATATGGTGGTAAATAGATTCTAAATTATTCCAAATTTTTGGAAATTAAAAAAAAGTATGTTAAAAAAATTGCAAACTAGTGGCATTGCAAATGATTTAAAACTGACTTTTAAAATAACTTGTTTTTCTAACTTTTAATGAGTGATTTTTATCTGTCTTATTTAATCAGTGCAAAACGTATTCCGTGTCTGGGCTAGTGAAGTTTCTGGACTAAGATATTTTGTGGAATGTAAGTGAGGCCCGTCTGTGTTGCTGCCCCATCATTAAGTCATCTGGAGTGTGTTGAGTTAAGACAAACATATTACTATTTGTGTCATTACTACTGTATAGTTATTATTTCTTTAGGCAACAAAAAAGCAGAAATAGTTACTTTTTACAGCTTAAATGCCAAATTATTTAATCTTTTAATGTTATTTCCAAAATGTGTGGCCTCAAATGGAAATTTTCACTAACTTTGTTAATGCAGGGGGTTTTAACCACTTCTACTCATGTAACAAACCCTACACAAAATAAGATGATGAATTAGGAAGGAAATGCTGTTAAGAGAATTACTATAAACATGAGGAAACTATTAGACCAGAGTTTTCAGTAGTCTAAAATTCTGAGATTTGATTTTTAAATGATGAAACGTCCAATAAGCCAAATGACTCTGCATAAACATGTACATGGAATAAATTATTCTAAATGAAAGCATGGATGTTATTTGTTCAGCTGTTTTAGTGGTTGGAATGTTAGGAACAAAAGCTATTATTGTTCGATGTATTTTTTCACAGGAAATAGACAGTGGCAAACATACAGTAGTTCAACACATAAGATCAGAGACATGGTTTTTATAGTAAACCAAGAACAGATGTTGGAACGATTCAAGACCTTTACAGAAATTATTAGTTATGTTTGCCTTTGAAAGCAAAGAAAGTTTACAGAGACTCACATAGCTGATTATATTAAGAAACAGACAGGTTTTCAAATCCAAAAGCTTTAATTCATTCAAGCTAAAAGTTTTTGCTGCATAAATTCTGAATGTGCTACTCAACACTATTGCAAATAAATACCATAGGTACTGTGTTGTCCTACTGCTTTCAAAAGCATGCTGATTTTTGAAAGATATAAAAGCTACTGATTCCTCACATGCAATCCAAGTAGCCCTAATCAGCAAAAAATCACATAGAAATAGGGCTTATGACTCAGGCAAAAATCATGATTTAGTAGCAATCACCAAAATCAATTGATTCACAGACATTGGAAAACGAAATTCTGTAGGTAACTGGAAGACATATTTTTTAAGGTTGAACTAAAAGCCAACAAGTCACCTTTTCCTATTTATGAAAGACCTGTGTGAAACAATTTGATGGCATCAGGATCTCTAAGTTATTGACTCCAAGCTTTTCATTGATCCTCCTCTGCTTCAGGATCTCAGAGTCTTTTCACTTAGTTTATATTCCATGGAACATCATTATAATCCCTCCTTAAGAGACATTATCAGTTTTTTTTCAAATTTATTTATTTATTCATTTATTTTAAAGATAATATTGTATGTGTTAATTGTGATGTTTTGAAATATATATACATTGCATAATAGTTAAACCTAGCTAATTAAATATGCATGACCTCACATAGTTATCACTTTTGCGGTGAGAACATTTAACATTCACTTTCTTAGCACTTTTTAGTGATACATTATATCCTCATTAACTATAGTCACCATGCCGTAAAGTACATATCCTGAATTTAATCCTCCTGTCTAATTGTAATTTTGTGTCATTTGACCAATATCCCCAGCCTCTGGTAACCACCATTCCACTCTCTGCTTTTATGAGATTGACTTCTTAACACATCAACCAGATCATGCAGTATTTGTCTTTCTGTGGCTGACTTATTTCACTTACTGGAATGACCTCAGTTTCTGTAGTCCTCCCTGCCCACTTCTTGGGCAAAGTCACACCTAGATTAAACACCTGGTCAAATCTAATTCAGTTCCTACTTGAACTTATCCCTATACCTCTAATTGTGATTAGAGAAAATGTCCAACTGTGCCGATTAAGGCTATTTTAAGTGCATGATCTTTAATTTCAGATGGAAACTTGTTGCTATCTAGCCATCATTTTCTTAATTCATTCATTCTCCTAAGGACTATTTCATATTGTCTTCTCGCTAGTCAAATTTCCAGAGACCCTACCCAATCAACAGACGCTTATACCTTTATTTTATGACCTTGCTTTTAGCTTCGCTGATAAAATGAAACCAATCCATAGAAACTTTACAAAAACTCCACCGCCAACTAACAAGCATCTCTACCTACATATGTTACCTTCCTTCCTAAGAAGGTACGTTATCTTTCCTTTTAGATAAAACTAACCTGTCAACTTCTGTCCTGTGTATTATCTCCTCTACTTCACACACTTTTGAGTTTTGCTCTTAGCATGTTTTTCCTTTCTGTATAGATGTATTGGTTCGTTCCCATCATCATATACATACTGAAATCTGTCGCATCTTAAAAACAAATTAATTAATTAAAATTTAGAAACAAATCTCCCTCCACTTCATATTATAGTCTAGCTACTTCTCCAATTTCAGCTACACTCCCATTTACAGCAAAATTCCAAAGTATTTTCTACTTTAGTATATAGAAAATATAATTTGATAAAGATTTTAAAAAATGAAAGTTGCCTAAACTTGCTGTCTATACTTTGATTTCATCCCACTGAATTCTACCTCTCCGCTGAACTCCTTTTGTTAGTCACCAAGATCTCCATATAGCTAAATCCAATGGCCACTTTTCCACATTTTAAAATTATGTCAGCATATAGTTTCCTCCTTTTTAAAACACTTTTATAATTTTTATCAAAAGTACACATTCTGTTTTTTACTCTCCTTCTACCTTGCTGGAAACACCTTTGCAGTCTCTTGTGGGTTTCTTCCTTCTCATCTTCTCTTTCTGCAGTGGGTAAGATGTTGACCCAGCTCTCAGTTCTTGGGTCTCTTTTTTTTCTATCTACACTCAATTACAATGGATCTCATCATATTTTATGGTTTTAAACACAGTACTACCTAGTACTACTTATTGATGACTCAAAAGACTACCTGCAGTTCAAATCCTGATTCATATATCTGACTGCCTATTTGAAATCTATACATAGTTATTTAATAGGTACTTAGAACTCAGCATGACCTAAATTAAATAATTTTCTCTTCGAAACTTGATTCGACTACGATCTTTGTCATCTCAATAAATGGCTTCCTCATTCACTCCTCTGCTCAAGCCTATGACACTAGAGTCATACCCAAATTCTGTCTGTCTTTTACACCCATGTATCAGCAAATCTTCTTAGGTCTATCGTCAAAGCACAACCAAACCTGTATAACTTAACTACTCCCACTAACATCACTCTGGTCCAAACCCACCATTATTGCTTGCCTGGACTATTATGATAGACTAACAACGTTCCCTGTTTACACTTCTACTCCTCTAGACTCATTTGCCATGCCATAAATCAGTAATAGTATTTAACTTAAAATAAAAGGCAATTGAGATGATCCCAAGATGGCTGAATAAGAGGCAGTTCCAGAAAGCAGCTCCCAGCGAGAGACATGCAGAAGCCGAGTGGTCTCCACAATTTCAAACGAGGTACCAGGTTCATTTTGTGGGTCTGCCATATGCAGAAAGCAGAAACTGGACCACTTCCTGACACCTTACACTAAAATGAACTCCAGATGGATTAAAGATCTAAACATAAGACCTGACACCATAAAAACCCTAGAAGAAAACCTAGGCAAAACCATTCAGGACATAGGCATAGGCAAGGACTTCATGACTAAAACACCAAAAGAGTTGGCAACAGAAGCCAAAATAGACAAATGGAACCTAATTAAACTCCAGAGCTTCTGTACAGCAAAGGAAACAATCAGTAGAGTGAACCGGCATCCAACAGAATGGAAAAAATTTCTGCAATCTACCCATTTGACAAAGGGCTAATATCCAGAATCTACAAAGAACTAAAAGCAGATTTACAAGAAAAAAACAAACCCATTCAAAAGTGGGCAAAGGATATGAACAGACACTTTACAAAAGCAGACATTGATGAGACCAACAAAAATATGAAAAAATGCTCATCATCACTGGTCATTAGACAAATGCAAATCAAAACTACATTGAGATACCATCTCACACCAGTTAGAATGGCGATCATTAAAAAATCTGGAGGCAACAGATGCTGGAGAGGATGTGGAGAAATAGGAAAACTTTTACACTGTTGGTGGGAGTGTAAATTAGTTTAACCATTGTTGAAGACAGTGTGGTGATTCCTCAAGGACCTAGAAATAGAAATACCATTTGACCCAGCAGTTCCACTACTGGGTATATACCCAAAGAATTATAAATTGTTCTATTATAAAGACATATGCACACGTATCTTCATTGCAGCACTGTTTACAATAGCAAAGACCTGGAACCAACCCAAATGTCCATCATCAATAGACTGGATAAAGAAAATGTGGCACATATACACCATGGAATTCTATGCAGCCATAAAAAATGATGGATGAATCTGGAAACCATCATTCTCAGCAAACTGACACAAGAACAGAAAACCAAACACTATATGTTCTCACTCATAGGCGGGTGTTGAACAATTAGAACACGCAGACACAGGGAAGGGAGCATCACACACTTTGGTCAGTAGGGGGTGGCTAGGGGAGGGACAGCGGAGTGGGGAGGGTAGAGAGGGATAACGAGGGGAGAAATACCAGATACAGGTGATGAGGGGAGGATGGCAGCAAACTACCTTGCCATGTATGTACCTATGCAACAATCCTGCATGATCTGCATATGTACCCCAGAGCCTAAATTACAATAAAAAGAAAAGAAAAATAAAAAATACAATAAAATAAAAAATACAAAAAATACAAAAAAATACAAAAAAAAAAAAAAATACAAAAAAAATTACAATAAAAAGAAAAGAAAAATAAAAAAAAGCAATTACAAACTTTCATCTGATCAAAACGCTCCTGTGCCTTACATATCACTCAGAGTAAAATTCCAAGTCTTTTAATAGCCTATTGATTTGATGGTTTACGAAGAAACACAATCTGGCCACTGCCTACATCCTGACATAGTTTTCTACCAGCTCCTGCTTTACAGCCCTTTGTGCTATTCTCCAAGTATGTCAAACATGAGCACACATTAGGATTGCATGAGTTTTCTCCTGCTTGGATTGTTTCTGCTCTAGATAGATTCATGACTCCCTCTCTAACCTCTTTCATTTCTCTGCTCCTACGTCACCTTGTTAGAGAACACCTCGTTACCTTTCCAGATCTCCTTTTTAAAAGACAACCTCCAAATGTTTTTTTCTATATTTTTACTCAACATTGATTTATTCAAGACATTTATCACTATTTGACATATATATATATATATATATATATATATATATATATATATAGTGCCTATTTCTAACTTTAGGATATTAAGTTTACGTGAGAAGAAAATGTTTTGTACCATTTTGGTTAATGCTGTGTCCTTAACACTAACTACCCTAGTGTCTGGCACATATTTACATATTAAATAGATAAGTGAAATAAATTAAATATTGTGAAAATAGGTTTCTTTTTGAACTGTTAGAAACATTGATTTTGGTTTAATCTATACATGTGAATAGACAATTACTCTCCTTTTCTAGTTGTGAGACTCAGTTTCTTTACTAATTTCTATGTAAAACAGAAAATAATAGTAGTGTACTTACTAATAAGATTAAGCTAATCATCTTTATTAACACTAGATTAAGAAAAAGCTCTGAGAATAGAAAGCACTTCATGAAGCTAGTTTCTAGCCTTGCTAATACTGTTAAGTATATGAAGAACAAATCATTGCACAGTTCAACTGAATAATTGCTTCAGTGAATATTCTCCATGCTGACAATGCAATTGATTGAATTTTTCAGAAGTCTTCCCATATAACTCCCAGACATAAATGCATTTGATAAAAGTATATCTTGCGATAGAAAAGATGCAGTTACAAAATACTAACAATGAAAAATTATTTAATTGATAAATTGCTGCTTGGTTATAAATTAGTAAATAATGTGAAATAAGACAAAGTGCATGGCAAGGTATTATATTTTCTTGTAAGCATTAGGAAATGCAACAGACTTTCCTTCAGCAACTCTATTATTATCCAGATAATTCAAGCTGAAGGAATTATAATTTAATACTTTACAATAATCACTGCTAACAGCAAGCTGAAGTCTGCACATTAAATAAAATTACCTGAGTTTTATTCCTTTTGTTACCCAATACTTCAGAATAAGTTATTTATGTCTCTATGAAGGTATATATATATATATGTGTGTATATATATATATATATATATAAATTTGTATATTTGTTTGTGTATGCATAAACATACAAATATGCACACTTATTAATAAAATTTTATCAAGAAGAAAATATTAAAATGAATTAAATATATTAAAATTATATTTTATTTTCACTTATTATTGTCAAAATATATAATAGGAGATGGGAAAATAGGCTTTAGAGTTAGACTTGGTCTCACTCAGATAAGGTACAGTAGCTACATATTCCTTAATTTCCTAATCTGCAAAAGTGCTACATTAAATTATCCTACAAATAGTATGATTATTTAATGATGTAATGCTTGCAAGTATTTAAAATAGCACCTGGCACATAACAGAAAGTCAGTGCATAGAAAAAAAGTAATTCAATGAACACAAAGAGATAAGCCATTCTTAAGAAACATACTTGAATAGAAGAAACAGTTAGTTTAATACTGATTTACAGTTCTATTAATTAGTCAACTTATAAAAAAACTACCTTTAACTTTTTAAACAGTAAGTTAGCCAGCATCTCTCAACAAATGTATTGAGTAATGTTTTTTGTTAGGCTTCTACTTAATACATTTGTTGAGAGATCTGGCAAACTTACTAATGACTTTTCTTCAATGTTCTGATGGTCTGCAAAATTATCTCAGCATTAGAAATCCTAATATAAGTTATCTTGGTATTTATAATGACTGTTATAATTGAGGAGTTAAAAGTGCAATATTTTAAGATCTAGGAAAAGCTCATTATCTGTAACAGAATAAAGCAATTTATAAATAATTTTCTTTTATTAAAAGAGTTAATTGAATGTTTGAGAATATTTAGTTTTATATTTTAGTGTAGGAATAATTTAATCTTTATAAACTACATATTCACTGTATTTTACTTTTTTAATTTTGAAAAGGTTGATAAATGAATTGGCATGCAAATTATCTAGAACATTATCAGTAATTACAATTATAAAAGAATTTGAAATATTTTGGAAAAAGTATGTACTATTTATGAAAAAATGGCAGTAAAGAATGGAAGTAAGAGAGGGAAAATCAGGCAAGGAGAGGGAAGAAGCAATAGGGAATGAAATGTAGAAAAGAAAGGAAGAGAAAACGAAGAAATGACAGATGAAGAAAAGGCCAACTTCCTTATGCAAAATATTATAAATTTATGGAATCATAATTAATGCTATTTATCATATCTAACAAATTTCCCAAATCAATAAATAACCAACATGGGGGAACATGGAGAAGAATGCGTTAATAAACAGCAAATTCTCAAGTGTGACACAGTTTTCAAGCATACCTGCTTATCTGCATGTGACCCCTTAGACATGTTCATTTATCAAAACAGAAGATACTTTCCTAGACTGTGCTACTGTACTTTATGTGATAGACCACGGGAGTTCAGAATGCCCTAGAAATGTGTTTGTCATTAGCAAGTATGAAAAACACAGTTCATGTAACCTTTAGAATGACTTTTATGAGCAACCGAAGTAACAAGTAAGTTTAATATTTTAAGCCTTTAATTTTCTGCATTTTTCTTATAAATATCTAAATACCATAATAAAGAAAAGCATTTCATTTCTAAAACTGTTATAGTATACTTATAAACTCCTGCTCCTCACAGCTTTCATGACTCCGAAATTAACACCACAAGTATCTGGTTTTGTTTTTCTTTCAGTTTCAAAAAATTTTATGGATTGGTATCATTTTAGTTTAAGTTTCAAAATATGGATTTGGGGAGGGACACAAACATTGAGAACATATCATTCTCTATCTAATTTCTTCAGTGTTGCTCAAGATATACTATGCATCATCATGGAGCTCAGTGCATGAGACAGGGAGCCAGTGTGAAAATTCTGTCTACTGCTGAGAATGGTGTCTATTTTACTTATTACTCAAGAAGAGAGGAAGTAACCACTGGGTGATTCTGCTTCTTCAGGTTTGAACATAGACTAAAACTCCGTTTGTTATCTAGTTGCCACAAGCATCCATAATGATAATTCTAACATAATACAACCCTTCAGAGAAGAAATAAATAATAGTATCATAATGAATAATAGCATTCAAGCTTTCAGAAAGTGCATCAATACATCAACCTAAACCAACATGAATAATTATATTTATTTGAAATTTATGTATTTCCATTTAATTATGAAATAAGAACAATAATATTATTACCTGTTTACATGTTATTTGAGTTTTCTTTTTTATGAAAGGAAAAATTTTATTATCAAATAAAATTTTCAATACATATGTCAATTAATCTTTTAACTATATTGGAGGAGTCGATGATGGGAAAAGTGATGCTATTCATGCAAAAATTGTATTTTAATGACATATTATTTAAGAAAGGAAATAAAGTTATCTCTTCCCAAATTAATTGTGAGAAACATGTAATACAAAAAAACTGGAGTGTCACTTTAAAAATACTTTGAGTTTCTTAATACAATAACATCAAGAAAATTTTAATTATGACCGGAAAAATTAGAATTCACATTTTCATATAATATAAATAATGTCTTAATCATTCTAACACTATTTTAAGTAATATTATCTGGTATGATGAAGTCTCACTCTAAGAATATAACTTCATATCAAATTTTGTATGGTAAAAGTGCAGATAAGTTAGAATATCTAGAAATAATCTAATACAAAGCCAGAAATTAGGAACATTCTTAGGACAGGAGTATTTTAAGCATTCATTATAGATCTACATTTGGATTAAAATTTTAATATCTACGTATTTATAAATAATGAATAATAACAAGAAATTATCAAAAATAATACTAATCTCTATAGACAACTATCAACTACTTAGCTTGGTCTTTCCATACATATTATTTACATCTATAAAATGTTATGGGTACAATCAATAATTTCCCATGTATCATCATTTTAATTATGGAAACACATGTTATGGGAAAGCAAAATTTAATTGAATGATAAGGAATGTAATACTTAAAAATTACTAATGCTATTTATGAAAATCTTCTGCATTTGTACATGCTATGAATACTCAACAGTTTAAATCAATATAGAAAGGTTAAAATAAAATATCATAATGTATATTACTCAGTATCTGCTAGGAACATATAAACAAAATCTATTGTTTTTAATATATTGAGAAACATATTATCTATATCATATATAATTAGAGTTGTAGTCATGATTCTTAAATATAATTTTTTATTTACCTTGCATATCTTGAGATATAAATAAAATTGAACATTATGCATTTTTCTTTCTACCTCTTACTAATAGTGATTATAAGACAAATGCTTAAATATAGATGTATATATTATGGAGGAAGTGTTTAAGTTATAAAGCCAGACAGTTTTTGATTAAAATATAGCAATCATGACAACCACTTAAAAGAAAAGGTAGCTCCTGAGTATTTTGTAACCAGTTAAAGCAAGGTTGGCAGAATTTTTCTGAAAAGAGCCAGATAATAAATATTTTAGGCTTTGTAGGCCACATAGTTTCTTTTGCAACTACTCAACTCTGCTATTATAGGGAGGTAACAGCCACAGACAAATGGGCTAGACTCCGTTCCAGTAAGACTCTATTTCTAAAACAGGATGTGAGCCAGATTTGCCCTGTGGGACTTAATTTGCCAGCCTCTGGCTTACAATAACAAGAGGCATATTTACAGCTTTTGGGAGATTTAAAAAGCTGTTACAAAGTTCAACAAAAAGAGTGGTCAGTAAAAAAGAACTAAGTAAGCAATGTAACAGTACAGTATTTGTTTTTAATTTTTTGTTTTTGTTTTTTTTTTTTTTTTTGAGACAGGGTCTCTCTCTGTCACTGAGGCTGGAATGCAGTGGTGCTATCTCAGCTCACTGCAACCTCTGCCTCCTGGGTGCAAGCGATTCCCATGCCTCAGCCTCCCAAGTAACTGGGATTACAGGTGTGCGCCACCACACCTGGCTTTATACTTAAAGCCCAGGTATAGAATTTTTGTATTTTTAGTAGAGACAGGGTTTCACTATGTTGGCCAGGCAGGTCTTGAACTCCTGACCTCAGGTGATCCACCTGCCTTGACTTCCCAAAGTGCTGGGATTACAGGCATGAGCCACCGTGCCTAACCCCAAATCTATTCCTCTTTACCCTTGGCAAGCAGTGCCTGCTCTAAGAGTGTATTTGGGTACTGCAAAGCACCTGTGCATGCCATTTACTCTGGGAGCTTCTGTTTAGAGACTAGTTAGAAACAAGAGCTCTTGCTGGGGTCTGGGGACAGAAGAGATGAAGACTATGAAGAGAATGTCCTCCATCTGGCTGGCTACAAGAGCTGGTTTTAGATAGGAATATGATGGACAGATTGTTTTTTGTTTGTTTGTTTCCTTGAGATGTGAGCAAAATCAAAGCTACTTTGGGGGCTAGGATAGTTATTCATTCAAGAAATATTAATGAGCAACTACTGTGTGCCAGACACTGTTAATACACACTGAAAATACATCAGGAAATGAAACAGAAAAAAATTCCTGCCCTCAAAGAGATTGTGCTCCATGGGGAGATGCAGATAATCAACATATAAACAAAAACAAATGTTTGAGAGTTCAGTCCTTAAACACAGTATGTTTCTATTTATTTTGTTGTTTTAGGTATTGCAGTAATGTTTCATAATTTTAGTGATTTTATCTTGACTTTTATTAAATTTAGTTTTAAGTATTTTGTGGTTTTAAAGCAATTATAAATGGAATTTAAAATTTCATTTTCCAGTTTTTTGCTTCTAATATATAAAAATAATTCCTTCTTATATTAACATTCTGTGCAACCTTGTCAAATTTATTTATTAGTTTTAGTGGTTGTTTTGTGGATTCTGTCAATTTTTCTATGTAAATTACCAGGACATCTACAAATAGAGACAATTTGGCTTCTTTCTTTCTGGTCTTTGTGCCTTTTATTTCCTTATCTTGCCTTATTGTAAAGGCTAAGACATCCAGTACAATATAAATAGAATGGTAACAGTGGACATCCTTGTCTTAGGGGGAATGAGTCAATATTTTACTATTAATTCTGATGTTAGATGTAATTTCTTTATAATGTCCTCTAACAGATTGAGGAAGTTCCCTTCTGTTCCTAGTTTGTAGAGAGATTTTATCATGACTAGGCATTGACTTATGTTAAATGTGTTTTTGCATCTGTTGAAACAATCATATGGTATCTTGGTCCATTGGTGCTGCTGTAACAGAATACTATACACTGAGTAATTTATAAATAGTTGAAATTTATTTTTTATGCTTTTGGAGGCTGGGACGTCCAAGATCAAGGCACCAGCAGAAAATGTGGTACTTACAAGTGATCACGTACTATTCAGCCATAAAAAAGAATGAGATTCAGTAATTTGCGACAACATGGATGGAACTGGAGCTCATTAGGTTAAGTGAAATCAGCCAGGCACAGAAAAACAAATGTCACATGTTATCACTTATTTGTAGGATCTAAAAATCAAAACAATTAAACCTGTGGAGACAGAGATTAGAAGGATAGTTGCCAGAGGCTGGGAAGGGTGGTGGACTGGGTGAGGGGGAGGTAGGTATGGTTAATGGGTACAGAAAAATGAAGTGCAAAAATAAGACCTGGTATTTGATAGCACAACAGGGTGACTATAATCAATAATAATTTAATTCTACATTTTAAAATAACTAAAAGACTATAAATAGATTGTTTTTAACCCACAGGATAAATGCTTGAAGGAATGGATACCCAATCTTCCACGATGTGATTATCACACATTGCATGCCTGTATCAAAACATCTCATGTATTGCATAAATATACGTACCTATTATATACCTACAAAAATTAAAAATCAAAAAGAAAGACACTAGCAAGATTGGTGTCTGGTGAGGGCTGCTCTCTGCTTCTAAGATGATGCCATATTGCTATATCCTCTGGAGAGGAGGAACCGTTCCCTTTCATGATGGAAGGAACAGAAGGGCAACAGAACTCTCTCTTCAACCTTGAGCCTTTTTATAAGGGTGGTAATCCCATTCATGAGGGTAGCGCCTCCCAGAGGCCACACCTCTTAATACTGCTGCATTGGGAATTAAGTCTCAACATAAATTATGAAGGGGACATCATTATTCAAACTATAGCATATGGCGTTTTCAAATTTAGTCTGTTAATATATGAATTACACTGAATCTTTATACACAGATACGTTTTTAAAAAGTCAGAGAATAAATGCAATAAGGAAAACAAACAAGTTAAAGGGAGTAAGAGTAATGAGATGCACTGTTTCAAACAGCGTGGGCAAAGGAAGGTCTCTGAAGAGAAGACATTTGAGTAGAGATGGAAATAAAGTGAGAGAGCAAGCTATGCAAAAGCATAAAGGAAAGAGCATTCCAGACACCAAATGGTAGAAGATGAGTTTGAAGAGATAAGCAGGGGCTGATTATACAATCCCTTGGGGGTCATGGCAGGAGTTGCGGATTTTATTCTGAGTGTCATGGGAAGTCATGTATAGATTTTAAGCAACAGAGCTCTATGAACCGATTTACAGTTTTAAAAGAACATTACAGCTGTTGTGTGGAGAATTGAATGTGGGTGGCAAAAGCAGATGAGAAAATTAACCAAGAGGCTATTTTATTATGCCACCAGGGATTATAGCATCGGTATATGCTATAATTAGAAAATTAACAGGTTAAGTAGCCAAAGATGATCTATTTGGGATCAATTTTGAAAGCTGAGTCAATAGGCGTTGCTGTTGCATTGGACCTGGGTTAAGGAAAAGTGAGAATGCATGAACTCCTTGGGTTTGGAGCCTGAACAACTGGATATGTGATAGTGCCATTTACTGATGAAGGAGAAGAGGATTGGAACAAAGAACCAAGATATCTGCTTTTGAAATTCAGACATTCACTTATTTAGGCAAATCCAAAATAGATGGCTGGGTATACAATTCTGGAGCTCAGGGAAGAAATGAGAGTATAAAAAAAAGTGGAGAGTCATAAATGTAGTCCCAAGGGTCTGAGTGAGTTCAGAGAGGAATGAGAGTAAATAAAACTGCACTAGGAAATTGCAATGCATGAAGAATCAGGAAGAAGAGGAAAGATCAGCTAAGGAGATTGAGATGGAGCAGCCAGTGGAGAAAGAGGAAAATTAAAAGAGTTAGGGTGGCACAAAAGCCAAGTAAAGACAAGGTGTCAGAAAGAAGAGAGTGCCCAATATTCCTGAGAGGCCAAGTGAGATAAAGATCACAAAATTGGCCATGGAATTTGGCTGGAAGTCACGGGAACCTTGCAAAGAGCAATTTCAGTACAGACAGCCTTGTAGGAGTGTTAAATAGAGTAAATTAAAGAACAGAGAGATTTGGAGTGGTTTGGTTGAGTGGATTGCAGTCAGCAAGTATAAACGCATTTTTTACAAGTTTCATTTTAAGGAAGAGCAAAGAAATGACTTGGGCCAGGAATGAGAAACAAAACCTGAGGATAGTTTAATTTTGTGTAAATATCAGAGATATTTCTTACATGTGTATATACGATGGGAATGAGTCAGTAGAAAGGAAGAAGTTGATGATGCAAGAAATAGACGAGAGAATTGAAGGAGCAGCAAAGTCTGCAAATCATGGGGCAGGGTAAGGTCCAATGCGCAACATCAGGGACTGGCCTGATGCAAGAGCTGGACCAATTTGCCCACTGTCGCAGCAGGGGAAGCAGGGTGTGGGGGAAGCGATGAAGATGGGTGAGTACATTAGAAAGTGTCAGAATGAAGCAGTTCTCTTCTGCTCGATTCCATCTTCACCGCACAATGAGACACGAGGTCATCAGCTGGATTGAAGGGGCTGGAGCAGGGATGGAAGTTGAGGAGAGAGAAGTTACGAAATAGTAGTCTTGCGGGTTAGAGGATGAGTGGATTAGGGAAATCGAGGACTGCCAGGCAATGCTAAAGTCACCAATGACTCGTTAGCATAATTTGAATTGTGATCCACCAGCTCAGTCCCTATGTGCATTTTTCTACCTCCGTGTTCTGCTATTTAGGCATAGAAGCAGAGAAGGAGAGCGGAGTACATGGGGTCCAGCATGCTTGTTTGATGGAGGTGAAGGAAAGCAGGAGGTGGTATGCTGTCATTATTGCATTGGTATAAATAAATACCTGAGGCTGTGGAATTTATAAAGCAGAGACGTTTAATTGACGCACGGTTCTGCAGGCTGTACAAGCATGGCGCTGGCATCCACTGGGCTTCTGAGAAGGCCTCAGGGAGCTTTCACCCATGGTGGAAGGTGAAGCGGGAGCAGGCAAGTTGCTTAGCAAGAGCGGAACCAAGATGAATGGGTGGGGAGGTGTCACCCACTTTTAAACAACCAAATCTAGGGAGAACTCACTCACTATCTATGGACAGCACCAAGCCATGAGGAATCTGCCCCTATGTCCTAAAGACCTCACCAGGCCCCACCTCCAACATTGGGGATTATATTTCAACATGAGATTTGGATGGGACCAAAGTCCAAACAATATCACAGGGTATACACCAGGAATTGATTGCAGGGGTGGACAGTGTTATCTACACCGAGTAAAGGAGGGGGTGACAGTAAAACAGTGTTAGGGTCGATGGAGGCCCCAGTGAGGTTGGAAGAGTGTATTTGTGGGGGTGGAGTGGTAGTGAAGTAAATGAGCTGGGAAAACCAGAAAGAGGTTATCAAAGCAAATGGGAAGTTTAAATGAAGAATTTGAAGATAGCCGAGCTATCGCTAAGGACAAGGTCTGTGATTTCACCATGTGAAAAGATCCCTGACATTGGGGGTGGAATGAAATCCTGTGAAGTGAGAAGGGTATGAAATGGAGGACCGAGGCCTGGATGCTAGGCTAATCACTTACCTAAATGTTGCTCTTGAAGTCTTGTACTTCACATGTCCTTCCCCTCTGATATGTGCACAGCTTACTCCCTGTCTATTGGCTTTCTCTTGCAGTTCTATCACGGCTGTCCATCCCTTGCCCACCATGCTTTATTGTCTATGGTGTTTATTTCCAGCCAGCATGTTACATGGGCATTTGTTATTTGTCACCATGCCTCACCATGGAGGCAAGGACTTTCTGTGCTTTGGCTCACAGCTGTAGCTGCAGAATGGAGGGACAGTGGGTCTAGAAGAAACAGTGAGAGGCACTGAAGACATATCTCACCTCCTAGCCCGGTGACCTTTGTGCAGATAGAGAATATCAACCAGCTCTTGAAAGGGCTGCCAGGGAGGCAGTGCTCTCAGACAAGTTACGGCAATGAGGGGAAGGGGATGCAGAGAGTGGGGGTTTCAGCTATGGGATTTGTGAGTGTGTGTCAGGATAAAGTAAATGGGTACAAAATTGGATCAAATTAGTGGATGTATGAGCCATGTAGAGATGTGTTCAGGGGGCCAGGGATGGCCAGAGAGGCCTGGGAGTGTGATGGTGACGGAGGTGACAGGGATGGAAGGCATAACGGGATCAGTGCTAGTGGTCTTGCAGGGGAAGGTGAGTTTGCAGTTTTCACTATGGACTCCCTTTTAGGGATTGGCCTAGTGAGTGGTTTGTTGTGGGGAGGCCGATGGTCTTACCAGGAGCTCAAAGACTTCAGGGGCCTCTTTAAAGACTGTTGTGGGTTACATCATGGCGGGGGGGTCTCTCCCCACCTCTGCACAGAACCCTGCACCCAAGACCTGGCAATTTGGAAAGAATTGAGTCACCCACCCTTGCATGGATCTAGGCGTCCTCGTGACATCACAGCAATGACAGCTACATGTAGGGATCCTTTAAGCAGATGCCGAAGTATAGAAGTGAATGATGAGAAGCAGGAGAGGAGAACTGGGATGGAGAGTTTGGAGTCACTGCAATTTGAGAATAAGCGTGAAGTGATCCTATCAACTAATAGGTGGATAAGGCCAGAAGTCATATAAGTTACAGACAATGGTTTTAATATCTAGTGTCTCTATATTATGTCCGCTATATAACCAAAATCATTCTCTATAAAACTCACTTGCGTTCTCTCTTTAAAAATATGGCAAAATTTGCCTTTTTAAAAAGCTTCCCTAATGCAGAGTTTCTGAAGCACTGAGATTTCAAAAGATAGCTCTGTTTTCAGAGTTTCCCAGAGCTGAGATGTCAACAAAGTTAGAAAGTTGAGAATCATGGCGCTTTCCCCTACAATTGTGCAAGTTATTCTTCACCAGGGCACACTTTACCAATGGCAAGAAACAGCCTTTACTAATTTGAACAAAGACATTAGATAGGCAAATGGCAGTCCTGAGTCAATAAATTCGAAAGCAGAATCAGAGCATATGTTGAAGAGGCAACAGAGTGCTTTCATCGGTATAAAGTGGGAGGACGTGAATCTCATTTATGGGAGGAGACAATCAGGTTAAAAGTGGAGAAAGAGACCCAGGGGTTTCTTCGGAAGAAGTTATTGAGAACAGCCTTTTCAGTAAGTCTTCCCAAAGATAATGTAGGATGTTTTAACGTCAATTCTGCCTGGGGTAGAGGCTCTCTCAAGATCTCTTCTAGCTCTAGTAATATATTTGCTTTTGTGTTTTCCTTCCCATTCAGAGGATTAGAATCATAACCTTATTTATCTTTGTGTGTCCAAGACTTGGCCAAGAGTGAACAGTCAGAATATGTTTTTTGGGCCTGGTGTGGTGACTCATGCCTGTAATCCCAGCACTTTGGGAGGCCGAGGCGGATGGATCACCTGAGGTCAGGAGTTCCAGATCAGCCTGGCCAACATGGTGAAACCCAGTCTCTACTAAAAATACAAAAAAAAAAAAAAAAAAAAATTAGCCAGGTGTGGTAGCAGGCACCTGTAATCCCAGCTATTCAGGAGGCTAAGGAAGAAGAATTACTTGAATCTGGGAGGTGGAGGCTGCAGTGAGCCAAGATTGCACCACGGCACTACAGCCTGGGTGATAGAGTGAGACTCCATCTCAAAGAAAAAAATATATATATGTTTTTGAACTAAGTTGTATAAAATACTGCATGTAATAATGTGAAGTTTCGGTTCTTAGGCAATTCTGAACTCAGAACTTTAAAACCACAAAATCATAATAGATACTAAGCCTAACTGATCTTGTTTGAAAGCACTGCATGAATTATATGTAAAACTAATTGCATAGCTCATAAGGTAGATACAGTTACCTCCCTTTTACTAATAACAATAATAATAAGTGCTTACATGGTACTTAATACATGCCAGCCTATGGTTCTAGGCATTTCTACTCATGTGTGGGAGAACAGCCCTTTGATGTAGGTACTCTTATTATCCCCATGAAACTGATAGCAAAATTGAGTTGTGGGAAACACATTTAGTAAGTAGCAAAGCTTATAACCTCTCTGGCTCCAATGTCCATATGATTAACCAATTGATTTTACTGTCCTCCCAAATTATTTGGTCACAATAGCAAACATACCAGGATCTTCCAAAACATCTATATCGATCTCATCCACAAACCAGTATTTCTCTGAACTTTGAATCTGAAAGCTTAGCGTTCTCAAGAGAAGGAAAAGTAACAAGAAATGAGAGCATGAGTCTATGAATATGTTCGATTCCAGTGAAATATTGATCTTATCCCAAAACCAGTATTTCTCTGAACTTTGAATCCAAAAGCTTAGTGTTCTTAAGAGAAGGGAGCGTAACAAGAAATGGGAGAGTGAGTCTACGAATATGTTCAATTCCAATGAAACACTGAAGGAAGAAAAAAAAATCCCAAGAGTTTGAAAATGTTATTTCAAAGCCTGACTGCACACCTTCAATGATCGGTATGCCACCCGCACAGCAAGTGGCTCAAGTATAGATTTCCCATTTGGTCATTAACACCCATTATCTCACTCCCCCTACAGACTTGCCAAATTTACTTTTAACTGCTCTCAGCACTGAGAAAGGAGGAGGGCAGGATAATGAGTCTCCACAATGTGTAATTATTATAAATGAGCAGAGATAAACTACACCTGTCAAAATAAATGATCAGCATCTGAAATCGCTGGTTTCTCCATTTGCTGTTTTGTAAACTTGAGTTATTCACCCTTGCTAGTCTCTCCCACTGCTCTTCCCAAGATATTTTTTTCCTGATCCGATCCCCTACAGTTAGCTCAGAAGGTGCTTGTCACCCCCAAAGTCTTCTGAGGATGAGAGAAAAGCATGAAGTAAATTGTTCCTGCAGGAAATGAATTACTTAATAACTAGACTTCCCTGAAAGAATGTCAGACATGGGTTGGCTCATTGTGGCTCAGTCTGTCAGCGTTCAGCCTTTCAGTAATACCCCTTTTTTGTTCTTTTCCTACGGTTTTGCCAAGTGACAAAGAGACAATAGCAACACAGCATAGGGGCCAAGACAATGTTAAGTGTAACTGTATTCAGAAAATGTTCAGCCGACAGTATTTTGGATGCAGGAGTACTTATTTCCATAGTCTCCAAAGTTCAAATCCAACAGATGAAACTATTGGTTTCCAACCTTCTGTGTCCACACCAGAGTAAAGTAAAATAATTGTGTACATTGTTTTGTTTTGTTTTGTCTTGTTTTTTGAGATGGAGTGTTGCTCTGTAGCCCAGGCTGGAGTGCAGTGGCACGATCTTGGCTCACTGCAACCTCCGCCTCCCGGATCCGGTTCAAGCAATTCTCCTACCTCAGCCTCCCAAGTAGCTGGGATTACAGGCACGAGCCACCGTGCCCAGCTAATTTTTGAATTTTTTAGTAGAGACGGGGTTTCACCATTGGCCAGTCTGGTCTTGAACTCCTGACCTTGTGATCCGCCCGCCTCGGCCTCTCAAAGTGCTGGGATTATAGGCGTGAGCCACCGCGCCTGGCCGTGTATGTGGTTTTTAATGATAGTACACTTACATCTTTTTTTTTTCCTGATAATTTATTTTCTTATTATCCAGGTGTACCATTCAGAATTCTTAGGATGTGAGCAACAGAAATAAGGAAAGAAGCTTTACCAGAAGGACAATGAGGTCCCTTAGCAAGTTGTAGATACAGCTGAACATTCAGACAGGAACCAGGGCCTCTCTGAGCATGTCAGACACAGGAACACAGTACTTCCTAGGGGGTCCCAATGAGATGAATTTTAGCATCATCCATTTCCTTTGAGAGAAAATCTGATTTACCTCAACAGAGTTATGCAACTGCAAAGGTGGGTGAGAAAGATACTGTGAAAGGTGAGCCAGAACCAGAGAAAGGGAAAACAAAGAGCAAAGACAAATAAAGCTCTCACCATGGGTTTGGTATTTTACTTCATACGAGAAACCATTTAGAAACCAGCCTGGGCAACATAGCTAGACTGTGTCTCTAGAAGAAAATTAAGAAAATTTAAGAATCGGCAGAGTGTTGTGCATACCCATAGTCTCAGATACTTGGGAGGCTGAGGCAGGAGGATCACTTGAGCCCAGGAGCTCAAGGATGCAGTGAGCCAAGATCATGCCACTGAACTCCAGCATGGGCAACATAATGAGATTCCCTCTCAAAAAAAAAGGAAAGAAAAGAAAAGAAAAGAAAGAAACTCTCCACCTTCTGGAATTTGGTCCCTGTTCCAACACTCTCTGGCCCAAGACATAAATGTGTACTTCTTTGAGTTCCTAGGTATCAAGCAGCTCTTAATTAAAAAAAAGACAAGCAGTAGTCAGTAGATTAGGCTGTTTGGACAAGGCTGAGTCCATGGATTGTCTCCTCATTGGACTGGCCTGATGTGATGATTAACTTGATGAGATTGAAGGAAGCAAAGTATTGATCCTGGGTGTGTCTGTGAGGGTACTGCCAAAGGAGATTAACATTTGAGTCAGTGGGCTGGAAAAAGCAGACCCCCCCTCAATCTGGGTGGGCACTATCAGCTGCCAGCGAGGCTGGAATAAAAGCAGGCAGAAGAACGTGGAAAGACTAGACTGCTTTGGTCTTCTGGCCTACATCCTTCTCCCATGCTGGATGCTTCCTGCCTTCGAACATCGAACTCCAAGTTCTTTAGCTTTGGGACTTGGACTGGCTTCCTTGCTTCTCAGCTTATAGGAAGCCTATTGTGGGACTGTGACTTGTGATCGTGTGAGTCAATACTCCTTAATAAACTCCACTTTATATATACATCTATCCTCTTAGTTCTACTCCTCTAGAGAACCCTGACTAATATACTTGGATTTAGTGTGAGGAGAGTAAAGATTAGCTGGCCTCTATTTACCAAACACCCCTAATATATATTACACCTAACATAAACCCACCTAATATATATACATATATATTAGTCTTTTACTGAATTGCTATAGAGAGATACCTGAAACTGGGTAATTTTAAGAGGTTTAATAGCCTCATGGTTCTGCTGGCTGTACAGGTAGCATGGCTGGAGAGGCCTCAAGAAACTTTCAATTGTGGCGGAAGGCAAAGGGGAAAAAGGCACATCTTACATGGTGGGAGCAGGAGAAAGAGAGAGAAAGGGGAGGTGCTACAGACTTTTAAACAACTAGATCTCGTGAAAACTCATTATCACAAGAATAGCAAGAGGAAAGTCCGCCCCCATGATCCAATCACCTCCCACCGTGCCCCTCTTCCAACAATGGGGATTATAATTTGACATGAGATTTGGGCAGGAACACAAATCCAAACCATATCATCCCCATAAGACTACTTAAAAATATCTCTCAGACACCCCCCCCATCTGCTGGTGATCCTGGGGTTCGTTTAACTTTGGGGATGAATCCAAGTGTGATTGATATTCAAAACCTTTAATAATCTGCATGGCAGAGCCTCTTTATCCCCAAGAATAGGTTCAGCCCCTCCCATGCCAGAAATTACCCTTTTAGTTGCTGGATCCTGGAAAGGTCCAGTTCTTCAAGAGAGAAGCTGGTGGTCAGGATATGGGCAGGAGCACTCAGGGGTCTCAGCACCACAGCTGTTTACCCACCAGTACAGAACGTTTCAGTATTTTAACCATCAGTATGTCTGTTTTGGTATGTTTCTGAGTATCAGCCTGGTATATAGCCCCTGGAGGATTAAGTCTGTGGGTCTTTGGATTCTTTAAACAGATTAAAAATCTGGCTAACAGCAGCCAGATGGCTAACATCGGAAGTTTTGACTGAGGAGAAACAAAGGGGATTTTTCTTTTAAAAGATATGAGGCAAATAAATCCCAGCACCAACCCAATGCTTCCTCCTCCTCCCAGGTGAGGGTCCACTAGCCTTAGGGACCTGGCCTTTTCCCTATAGTTGCAGCCTCTTGATGCTCACCTATAGCCCCGTTCTCAGGAGCACACTGGAGCACTAGTGTGGGACTTGGCATCAAGCCCTTTCACTGCTCATCTGAATCTGATGGGTTGCCCCAGTTGGAAAGCTGGGCTCCAGCTCTATTCAAGAGCTTTAGTCCCCTCTGAGTGACCCAATATAGAGAAGCTAATGACACTCTTTGTCCCCTAAGGCCACCCTTTGTCCCTTGTAACTAGCTTCTGTTACAATAATCTGCGTGGCGTCTCCTTCCAGACCCCTGATGGGGGCATGGGCTGCTCTGCATCATTTCCTGCCATTCATTCATTGGGCCACTTATAAACATTCCCTGGGGATTTCGGGATTGATCTAACACAATCCCTGACCGTGTGGAATCAAAACTCTACTCTTGAGCACCAGCTTGTGCCTGGAGCTGACTACCTGCCAATGGACCTTTGTAGAAGCAATAACCTACTTGTAAATCTAGATGTCTCCGTGTATAAAATTCCAGAAGATGTTCTCCACCCATTTGTTGGGAAACCTGAATACTGCGGTGGTCACTGGAGACTGGAACACCTGGATATTAGATATCCAATATCCAACACTTTGCTACTGGGAGAGGTTCTATTCCCCACAAATGGGATGATTTTAGCCCTCCCATCTCTCTCTCTCACCTTCCCTGGTCTTACTAAGTAACCAGACACACCTAGCAATGGCTCCACATAGCAGTCTTAAGTTCCTCCTAAATTCTTAGTTCATCATCATGGAGACTCCTGTGTTTTCCCCATTCATTGGGAAGTTCAAGGCCATGGGCTGTATTAGCCTGTACTAAATGTGAAAGTTCCACTTTTCCCAAAGCCTCTGCTTTAGAATAAAAAATATAATGTGTGCTTAGAGAGGTTACCATAAAAAATCACTAAAAATAGGTTATTAATTCAGTAGATGCCTGATTTTGAAATGTCCTACTTTGTTACCCTAAATTTCAGCCTTTGCAATATCCATGTTTGGCTAACAATGAGCTAGCATAGTGTTTACCTTATGGAACACAGGAGATTGGAAGAATTGCCAGAAATGTGTTTGAGGGTATATTTGTCCTTCAGAGAGAAAATAGCCCCCCAAAGCAAAGCATTGCACATATCAGACAAATTTTTGTTTTATTCTAAAGGCAACCAAGATGCATAACTGGTGATAACCAAGCAGGCACCAAATTGTCTTCTGCTGTTAGTTCTGTAGTGAAGCGAAACCTACAAAGGATAGCAGATAAGGTTGTGTCGGTTGCATGAAGGCATCTTACCAATGTCCTAAGATGTGAAGAAGAATATTTCTAGGTGCAAAAGGCCATTGGTGTTCAGCTCTTCAAAAGCCTGTCTCTCTGATTTATAAACCTGGACCTCCAATGCCCAGTGTCACCTGGTCTGACCCTCTTTCCCAGGACCATTCAGCAAACTGCATTCTCACCTGGTCCCAATTCCCCAGACTTCCAGTCCCATTACCTGTCTTCTAGTTAACGGCCTTGGTCCACCTTGAAGGCTTAATATTCAGTCTCTCTTTCCAAGCAGTGACCCTGACTGACATTCAGGAGCTCTCTCCAGCTATTCTGTCTCTAGATGTAGTGGATAAATACCTTTACTGCGTACTCCCAGTGTCTCCATTTAAAGAGAAAGACAGAGAGAGAGAGAGGATAATTAGCCAAGTATACTTATTCTCTAGAATAAGCTAACATTTGTCTTACCCATAAAGCGTGGCAGTGACATGAGGCCATTCCCTTCAAAAGAAGCTATGAAGTCAACTGCCTTTATTTCCATATGGAATTTCATAAGGTCTTGTGCAAAAAAAAACCCCAAAACGAAAATCCCGATTTGCTGCCTAACTGGTACATTGGGAAGTTGTGTGGACTTCATAGCTTGTATTTGGTTTAAGCAGCAGGACTTCCCAGCTGGTTTTTCTTGGCCCAGCTCTTGGATGTTGACACGATCTCTACAAAGAATACTCGTCACTTTTGGCTATTTGGTACGCTGTAATAATTAGTTGGCAGTTTACGTGATAGATAACAGAGCTTTTAAAAACAGATTTTTTTCCTGCCCCCCTCGTCAGAAATGTAGGGCTTAATTGTTCTTTCAGAGCATTATTGGGAGAGTTGAGGGAGGGCGTGGAAACGAAAACAAAACTGAAATCTGTGTGATGAATTTTCTGAAAACGTTCCACCATGCACCTGCTTGCTAGGCAGTGAAATTTGTTGAGAAAAACATTTGCAAAGGGGAGGTGACTCCTAGATTTAATGTACTGCTGGATTTCGTTGTTGATAAAAGCAAGGAAGCAAAACCATTTTTCTGATTTCATTCTTTCAAAAATGTAAACATTATACACCTCAGCCTTACTGTATAAATCTCTGTCAAACTATGTTTTAATAGGAAGAATTCTGGACTCTGAATTATAGACCTGATTCTGCCCCCAGCACATCGTGTGACCTAGAACATGTACTCATTCATTCGTTCTCAAATATTTATTGAGTACCTCAATATTGATTGAGAATGCAGAATCACCAGCTTTACTGGAGTGGGTGGAAGAGTAACTGGCAGAAGAGTTAGAGATAGTAAGGACCAACGAGTGTTTGTAAACTCCTCAAGAAGACAAACATATCTGAATTGCCCACTCAACCAGCAGAGACCTGATTTGCTGCCTATGTGGTAAACGGGTACGTAGATCAAGTCTCCTCCCCAGATACAATAAGTGGATAGTGCCAAAATTAAGCACTCAATGAGTAATTTCTCTCAATGAGCTTTAAATTCAGAATGATTCGGATTCTCCTCCGCTGGTGTAGAATGATTGTCATCTTAGTAAGGTTTAACCAATAAAGATTTGCTCTTTTGCGTCTACACTTTAGCCCTCAGATTCCACTGATTCTCTGCTGTGGCTTTTGGCAACTATAACATGAGTTCAGACTAAGGGCTCGGTTTTTAGAACACAATTTTGCTTGGTTGGAGTAGATGATCCAAGAGCTGAAGTCTGACATACTCTTTTTTTTTTTTTTTTTGAGATGGGTTCTGGCACGATCTTGGCTCACTGCAACCTCCACCTCCTGGGTTCAAGAGATTCTCCTGCCTCAGCTTCCTGAGAAGCTGGGACTGCAGGTGTGTGTCACCATGCCTGGCAAATTTTTTTGTACTTTTAGTAGAGTTGGGGTTTTATCATTTTGGCCAGGCTGATCTTGAACTCCTGACCTCAGGTGACCCTCCCCCCACCTTGGCCTCCCAAAGTGCTGGAATTACAGGTGTGAGCCACTGTGCCTGGCGAACTGACATACTCTTAAATTCTGTGGGTGTTGGGCTGGTGCCAGGAAAATCCTACGAGTACTATCGCTAAAAACCTTCCCTGCCCCTCAAGCTACTTCTCTGTTTATCTCTTAACAGGAAGACTTCTCAAAACACATGATACAAACCACCTAGAATAATAGGATCCGGAACATACATAAGCGTATTTTGTTGTTCTTGTTTCTAGGACTTAATTCTTCTGCATCTCCAGTTAGGACTTTGATGATGGGTGTTCCATGTATCACTGGTAATTCTTGAGCGTTAGGTGGGTGACCGCAGAGAGCTATCAAAAAGAAACACTTTTATACATAGTAGAGTTTGGAAACCATAAAGTTGATCATTATAATTATTGGGGGACCGGAGGACCTAGGTGAATGGCTCTTGAGATATATATATATATATATATATATATATATATATATATATATGAGAATACATTCAGCTACAAGTAACAGAAAACATGGACTCACTCAATCTAAACAGTTAAGGAAATTTTAAAATTTCAAATTACGAGCATCTTGAAGGAGAGTGCCTTCAGAGTTGATTAATTCGGGTCCAGTGACATCATCAAGGACCCACATTTCTTCTGCTTTTCAACTGTACCGCAGTGCTAGCTTTATCAGCTTTGTCCTTGGTGAAACTATGCCACAAGATGGCGGCTGCCATTCCAGGCATTGCCTGCAAAACACTGCAATGTCCAAAGGAAGGAAAGAGCCTATCTCTTCCACTGTCTCTTTTTATCAGTAGTGAAAACGATATCCCAAAGCTTCAGCATATTTCTCACATCTTATGATCAGCACTAAACCTATTTCCGGCAGGGGAGATGTAGATTTAGATTGTAGATTTTGGTAGATTTTGACTAATTAGAACGTCCTCTTGAAGCTTGAGACTTTGCCAGCAAGGATGAAGGCGGAATGGCCTTGGCAGTAGGCAGTGTCACATGGCAGTAGGCAATATGGCAGAATTACTGCCTGGCCAGCATGTGAGTAGTAGGCAGACTGCTTGCTTTGCTTTTAAGAGTAGATAAGGCCAAGCATGGTGGTTGATGCCTGTAATCCTAGCATTTTGGGAAGCCGAGGCAGGCAGATCACCTGAGGTCAGGAGTTCAAGACCAGCCTGGCCAACACTGTGAAACCCCATCTCTACTAAAATACAAAAATTGGCCGGGCATGATGGCAGGTGCCTGTAATCCCAGCTACTCGGGAGGCTGAGATGGGAGAATCTCTTGAACCTGGGAGACAGTGGTTGCAGTGAGCCGAGTTTGAGCCACTGCACTCCAGTCTGGGCCGCTGAGCGAGACTCTGAAAAAAAAAAAAAATACAGAACAATCAGGCCTCCTGGGACCATTTTCAGTGCAAAGGTATACAGAGTAGGCTAAGAATGTTTTGTGAAAAAATATTTAACAAAGGTGTTGTGCGCTAAGATTGATAAGGGAATGGTTTTGGAAACGCTGCCTAGGGCTACTTCCTGCTGGATATGCATTTATGGCAACTAACCGAAAACTTTCTAAGGATGATGGAAGCTCCAAACTCCTCCTGTGACCCACTGGCTGGAAGCCTCTGTTGCATTACAAATTTAGTGAGGCTGGACAATAAAATGTTTAAATCCTTCATAAAAATAAACCCCAAACAAATGAAACAACCACAACAATAAAAGCCCCACTTTTCTTTTTCCTAATTGATTCCTTGGGAAATGGAGTAGGAAGAGGTTAATGAAAGGAGCTGGGATGAATAATGAAGGCATTCCTGAGATGTAGGAAGGGTTAGAAGAGAGAATAAGAAATAAAGACTCACAATCAAAAATCTACATCTTGCCCTTTAAAACCCCAAGAGAGAATGCATTTCTCTCTCAGAGAAACTCTGTGCTGTGCAGCAGCTGCATGTCCAATGAGGCTAGACTACAGCATTTTTAGGGGGAAGTATCATTGTATTAGGCATTTGTCTCAACAGTGTTTTCCATGATGACCACTAAAGTTTTCAAATCTGTTTCTTGTTTACCACAATTTAAGTGATAGTAATTTATCTCCCACCTTTATCAATAATATTTTGTACCTTTAGATCAATCACGACTCTTTTGAGTTGGTTTTCATGAGTTAATGCTTCATATAGAAAATAAATCTAATGTAAAATACATATTAGTCTTTAAAGTCTTAATCAGATTTATTTTGAAAATTTTAAGTAGAATTTCTGAATGTTATAGCTAAAGGTAGATCGGCAGACACCATCCAGCCAAAATCTGTAGCCAAAATATCAGTGACATCACTAGTTATTTCTGAATAGTCCCAAAACATCCAATTTTGCTAGTATCACAAAGTGGCAAAGAAGAGCATGAAAGCTTCTACAAGAAGACAACTAAAATGATTGAGTAGATGGAAGGATCATTCTTATACAGACTAACAATGCTTGTACTTGAGGGACTGAGACAGAGGGCTTTTGAGATTAGTTAATAAAACCATAAATGTTAACAAGAAAAACAACAGTTATCATTTATTGGCCATCTATTATGTGGCAAGCATCATACAGTGAGACTTTTAATGCACGGGGTTTAGGGTTACAAACAACAGAAACCCTTTTTGGTTAAGCTGAGCAGAAAAGCACATTTTGGGAAGGAAAGGCTAGTAAACTCCGTACTGAAAACTGGCAGGAAATAACAGGGGCCAGGAAGCTGAGACCACAGGCAAGGATGTATCTCAGAGTTAGTCTTATTAGGACACTACTATAGCTGAACCACTGCATCTGCCTCTCTGGCACTCTCTGGCTTTCAATTGGTCAGCCTCTGTTGAGTACACCATGTCTTAGCTGCCAGAGAAAGGGAACTTCTGTCCTTCCTCAGCTTCCATATTGAAAGTGGAGTTATATCTCACCAAGGTCCTTCCAAAAGAGAATTTCACTCAAATGAGAATGTTATTTTCCAGCTTCATCCATGTCCCTACAAAGGACATTAACTTATTCTTTTTTATGGCTGCATACTATTCCTTGGTGTGTAGGTGCCACATTTTCTTTATCCAGTCTATCATTGATGGGCATTTGAGTTGGTTCCAAGTCTTTTCTATTGTAAATAGTGCTTCAATAAACATATACACAGGGCCTGTTGGGGGGAGGGGGGAAGGGAAGGGAGAGCATTAGGACAAATACCTAATGCATGCAGGGCTTAAAGCCTACATGATGGGTTGACAGGTGAGCAAACCACCATGACACATGTATATCTATGTAACAAACCTGCATGTTCAGCACATGTATACTAGAACTTAAAGTAAAATAAAATAAAATATATATTTAAAAAAGAATTTATATACTGTACATTCTTAGAAATTATCATTAAAGAATTCTGAGCCAGAAAGAAGAGTGAGATTCAGGTGCTGAGTAGTCTAACAGATAAATAAATGGTCTCTGAAGTCCGTAACCCTTCTTCCTATATTAAAAAAAAAAAAAAAAAAAAAGCAGCCAGGTACGGTGGCCCATCCTGGTAATCCCAGAACTTTGGGAGGCCAAGGCAGGTGGATCACAAGGTCAAGAGATCAAGACCATCCTGGCCAACATGGTGAAACTCTGTCTCTACTAAAAATACAGAAATTAGCTGGGCCTGGTGCTGTGTGCCCATAGTCCCAGCTCCTCAGGAGGCTGAGGCAGGAGAATTGCTTGAACCCAGGAGGTGGAAATTGCAATGAGCAGAGATTGCACCACTGCACTCCAGCCTGGTGACAGAGCAAGACTCCGTCTCAAAAAAGAAAAAAAAAAAGACTTTAAAAGATTGCTCTCCACTTACGTAATACCCATGCAGCTATCCTTTTTACAGCTAAAAATGAGCTACAAAATGTTCTGCTTGAAACACTGCATATGCTGAGATGGTGCTCCTTCACTCTTCTGCAAGACCATCTGTGGGGGCCACCACAGTGCTAGATCTTAGCTTATGTGCACAGGGCCGACTCACTGCACACCTAACTCAAAGGTTTCCTCCTCTATCATTGGAAAATCCCATGATCTCATAGATGTGGCAGCAAAGTAAAAGGAGTAAGTCTACTTGGAATCTGAGCAAGGGATAGATGGAATTTATTTGTGTCTTCAAAATCATTTAGGGCCCAGTCTTGTGTGTGTGTGTGTGTGTGTGTGTATGTGTGTATGTGTGTGCATTTTAGTCAACCAACCAAGCCATCAATTAGAAATATTTGCAGTTATTTGAGGTAGTGCACTGGACTGAGTTTGAAGAATGTATGCCTAGATCAAAATTACTTTGTAGCTGACCCTTTTCCACTAAGGCTACAGTTTTTAATTGAACTCCCAGCTCAGAGCACACTGGCATATGAGTTTATTTATATGCATGAAGCACATAAATAGAACTAGCTTCTTCTTCCAAGATAATGGCCTTAGGCAAGAGAGTTTAAATACCTTCAAGCAAAAGAAAACAAGCCTCATCAAACATGAGGAGGAACAGCTGCTTCACTTAATTCTAAGTGGGAGAATGACTGAGGTCTGGGAGTGTCCAGTGCTCTGAATCCTCTCATATATCCCTATTCCAACTCTTGCGGGCCTGCTATTTTGTTAACAATGAACTAGTTTGTACAATAACCTAATTAAAAGATGTGTGGTGATGCTATGAATTCAACAGACATTGCTTTGGCAATCAACAGGATCAAACCTCGCTTTTGGTTTTCAGCTGTAATAGATAGGAGATTATTTAATCACAGTCATTCAAAGTTCCTGGTTTCCGAGTTTTGCACCAACATTTTAGAGATTTGAAGATGTCATTTCATGTCTTTACATTGTCACCCATAGTCCATGAATTCCTGATGTTCTTGTAGATACGAAACACAACACAGACATAGTACATAACATTCCCTTTCTGCCTTTGTCTTTTCCATATTTTGAGTTTTAAAGCTTCTCAGCCTGTTTACCCCCCTCATGGCTAAGAATGTGATTTAATTACCAAGCTTGAAGCTGTAGGCCCTTCTAACCTCTGATGAAAGAAATCTCAAGAAAAATAAAGAGATAAGTGTTCACTCTTCCCCTTCAGCTACAGAAAAGCAGATACGATTTTGTGTGAGGATGTCGCACATGCAAATATATTTTCTCAACAAAGGGGTCTAGTAAAACGCTCAGACGTGAGATGGTTTCAGTGGCCTGGAAAAGTTACCTTCCACCTCTAAGAGGAAAAATCTGCAATTGTCTGTTGTTTTAATTATTTGCTGCCTGAATATAATACGTAGAGTGATCTCCTCATTTTTATAAAGGCTACAAATACTTCTGAAGTTTCTTTGATAAGCCAGAAGGGTTTTATTAGTACTTCTCTGTTTACACAACATGCATGGATGTAAGAAAATTAAATAAATAAGAATTTTTACTCTGTTGGATTTCTTGTTTAAACAAAGTATCTCAGACCATTTCAGTAACATCCTTTAGATTGTTCTATGACAGCAGACACTCACTATGACTTCGAGGGTATCAAATGCATTGATTTAATGAACTATAAGAACAGCATATACCTTAGTCTGCCAGATTCTCACGACCCCAATTAGGCTAGAAACAATTACAGATTATTCCCTTTTCCCTCATAGTCTACCATTTTCTGTAACCTACTTCACTCGTGGCAATTTCTGTGCCAATGAGTGTTCTTGGTTGCAAACATCAGAGAGAAAATTATTTTATTGAAAGGTTATTGTATAGCTCACAGAATATATGGAAGGAATTGAAATTAAAGCTCAAAGCGAATGCAGCATTGAAGAAAGGTAAGACACAAAAACCACAATCAAGGCCATGTCTCTGGGAGAGAATCTGGTTAGGGTGCTACTATAGGTACTGTCATCCCTCAAGAGTCACTGCTGCTGCCTCAGATTTTTAATTCTGCTGTGTCCACCAGGAGCAAACTCTGTATGGCCCTGTATGTCTGTTTTGCTTCCTCAAATGGGACATTTGATTAGTTCAGCCTAGGTCACATGCTCATGCTCTCCTTGAAAGAGTCTGGAGAGAGGACTATCTGCCCTGTAATAGATATTTGGATATCTATTACCCATGTGTTGCGGCTGCTCAGGACCCTTTGACCATGACTTAATCTCTAAGTAGTTCACCCTGCCCCACGGGTCCCACCTTCCCAATGTAAAAATCTGAAAAATCTCTCCTCCAGGTACCTTTGCAGCTTTGACCCAGACATGTGACCTCAGCTTCACGCATCAGCGGGAACTACACAAGAAAACAGGCTTTTTGTGGAGCACACATTCTGTGGGGATGCTAGATGCAAGGTTGAGTTTTTCATGCAGACGTGGCATTGAAGCTGTGGCAGAATATTGAGCTCCTAACGGGGCTGCAAACTGTAGTACTCAGGGGCAGTGCAGCAGTTTCCTCATCAGGCCAGCTCCCCAGCATGGTTTTGGCCACTGTTCCTAAGCTCTTGAATGTATTTCTTCAGCCCTCCCAATGATGTAAGCTAGGTCTGTTCAGCTTAGTCATCCAGAGCCAGTTTGTTTTGATCAAAGTCCGGAGCCCTGGCTGGTGATGTGCACGGTACTTCAGTTTCCACATCAGAAATTGGGACCCTGCTTCCCACTAAGACCAAAGTAATAGTAATTCCATCCTGAATAAGGATATTCTGGCTGGGTGCAGTGGCTCACACTTGTAATACCAACACTTTGGGAGGCCAAGGTGGGCAGGTCGCTTGAGCTCAGGAGTTCGAGACCAGCCCAGGCAACACGGTGAAACAGTGTCTCTACAAAAACAATTTTTTAAAAAATTATCTGGTTGTGGTGGCATAGCTCTGTGGTCCCAGCAACTCTGGAGGCTGAGGTGGGAGGATCACTTGAACCTGGGAGGTTGAGGTTGCAGTGAGCTGTGTGTTTGTATGTGTGTGTGTGTGTGTGTGTGTGTGTGTTGCACTCCAGCAGTGCAACACACACACACACCACACACACACAAAGAAAAAAGAAGGGTATTCCAACCTTGGGTGGTCCCCCGTCCCCCCAGAAATGACACACTCATACTACAACAGTATTCTCACATGCATTATCTCCAGCATTCATAGCAATCCTTAAATTTCCTATGACTTTGTCCCTTTAGAAATTAATCAAGTCACAGAGATAAAGCAACTTGTGTGAAGTTACACAAGCAAGCCGGTGACAGAGCAGCAACCAAACCCATCAAGTTTCAATTCCCAGCAAGCATTCTAAGCCAGAACTAATTCCTAACTCTTGTTATTTTCCACTATGACACGCCTTTCTGTTCGTCGAAAGTACTAATACAAACACAAAACAAAAACCATATTGTTAAAAACAACCACCATTTTCCTCCAAGAAAGCATAACTATGGAGAGAATTTTCTGAAAGGAGGTATTACATAGGAACATTCCATACGGTGACAGACAATGCCCTCCCTAAGAATTTCACAACGAACACAGAGGAGACATCCATTGAGTTGGTTCTTGGGGCAGTAAAACCTTCTGTCTAAACACACGGGGATTGAAGCTTCTGCTTTTCAAGCTGTGAGGATCCAAAGCACGTCCTTTAACCTCTCTGAGCTTCATCTTACTCATCTGATAATGGAACCATCTCCTGTGTCATCACGGTGGAAAGATAAGATACATATAAAGCACTCATGGGGTGCAGTGTCTGACATATATTAAATACTCAAGAAAGGTTGGTTATTATTATCCTTGGGTGACCTTTGATAAAATGTGGAGGCATTCCACAGAGAAGGACATCAGCTGAGGTTCTAGGGGAGGCTAAAGTGATGTGGTCGAAGCCTTACATGGGTCCAGCTGGATCCTATACCTCTACCTGAGTAACTCAAGGCTGAGTTTTATTGTTTTTCCCAGAGAGAAAATAAAATCTACCTTCCTTAATTCACAGAGTCATTAAGTGAGCAAAATAAGGTAATGTATTTGCAAAAAAAAAAAAAAAGCACTGGGAAAAAAAGTTAAGTGCCATCAAGTTGCAAGGTATTGCTGTCCTTGTGGCTGTGATTATTTCTGAAAAGCTTTTACTCTGGTAAATAGTAATACTTGCCCTTGAAAGCCCTTTAAGTACATAGGGTCTAAATATGTGACCTAAAGGGAAAAAAAGGTTTCAGGGATTTAAATTAGTCTGGCCAAAGGAAAGTTGAACAGGGTGATTTAATTATTTTTTTTGTAACTTGAATATTGCCTCCATATGGAGGGTGGTGACCAAATCGTCTGGTTTCTACCAAGGTCTCAAGAATAGGAAATTAGTTTCTTGTGCAACTGGAGATTAGGTTAACCCTGAGAAATACCTCCAGACATTCGGCTGGAAGGATTAAAGACACCGTATGTAAACGCTATCCATGTAACTTTGGGGCTTTCCAGAATGAGAAGTCAAGGTGGATGCTTGAACCAAAAAGAGAGCCAGTGGTTGATAAAACAAGATGAAAAATTTTATTCTAGAGGGAAGCTGGGATGGGCCATGAGTTCTCTAAAATGGAAGCTTGGAGCCAAGCAGCTGATTGGAGGTAGTCCCAGCAAATCCATGATTATTAAAAGGCCATCTTATTCCCACTGGAAGGGAGATAGAAGGGGATGGGGTGAGAGAATGGCAGAAACCAATTCAGTTTTGAGTTAAAGAAGCACTGACAGTTTTCAAGTAACCTCCCTGTTGAGGACAGGGTATTCCCAGAATAGAGTTTACGATGAGGCTACATATGGAAGTCAAGTCTGTTTCACAGTAAGAATTACAGAGATGCAGTTGAGGGCACCAAACATACCATGACAAAAGTTTCAGCTGGGTTTCCTGCTTGTCTTAGCAGAGGCAAAAATGGAAGACAAACAGAGTGATAGAATATTGTTGGAGAAGGTCCCAGAACTGTGCTGACGAGGATCAGCATTAATTGATGTAAGTTCAGGGGACCACACTGCTAGTTGGCAATCCGTTTACTCATCTCTTCTGATTCCCCTAAATACGTCCTCAATGGCTGTTCATGTCTGATTCTTTTCTTCAAGACTCTCCCTCCTACTCACTAAGCTCCAGCTATAATGACTTTTGTTTAGTTGCTCAAATATGCCAAGTTCTTCTGCCTCATTGCTTTGCATATGCTATACCTCCTTCCTGGAACACTCTTTGAACTCACGAATTCTCCGAATAACTCCTACTTTGTTTGTTTATTTATGTATTTATTTTGAGATGGAGTCTCACTCTGTCGCCCAGGTTGGAGTGCAATGACATGATCTCTGTTCACTGCAACCTCTGCCTCCCAGATTCAAGTGATTCTCCTGTCTCAGCTTCCCAAGTAGCTGGGATTACAGGTGCACACTGCTATGCTTGGCTAATTTTTTACATTTTAGTAGAGACGGAGTTTCATCGTGTTGCCCAGGCTGGTCTTGAACTCCTGAGCTTAGGCAATCCACCCGCCTCAGCCTCCCAAAGTGCTAGGATTACAGGTGTGAGCCACCACGCCCGGCCCATAACTCCTACTTTATATCTCAGCCTAAATGTCCCTTCCTCAGAAAGACTGTTTTATTATTATTATTATTATTATTATTATTATTGTACTTTAAGTTCCAGGATACGTGTGCAGAATGTACAGTTTGTTACATAGGTATACATGTGCTGTGGTGCTTTGGTGCACCTATCAACCCATCAACTAAGTTTTAAGCCCCACATACATTAGCTATTCGTCCTAATGCTCTCCCTCCCCTTGCCCCTTACCCCCAGACAGGCCCCAGTGTGTGTTGTTCCCCTCCCTGTGTCCATGTGTTCTCATTGTTCAACTCCCGTTTATGAGTGAGGACATGTGGTGTTTGGTTTTCTGTTCCCCTGTTGGTTTGCTAAGAATGATGGTTTCCAGCTTCATCTACGTCCCTGCAAGGATATGATCTCATTCTTTTTTATGGTTGCATAGTATTCCATGGTATATATGTCTCACATTTTCTTTATCCAATCTATCATTGATGGACAGGCATTTGGGTTGGTTTCAAGTCTTTGCTATTGTAAATAGTGCTACAATAAACATACGTGTACATGTCTTTATAGTAGAATGATTTATAATCCTTTGGGTGTATACACAGTAATGGATTGCTGGGTCAAATGGTATTTCTGGTTCTAGATCCTTGAGGAATCGCCACACTGTCAGAAAGACTGTCTTGAACTCTAACTTTGGTTATTTCCCACAGTACCTCTCTCATTTTCTTTGTGGCATTTGCCCCACTTAATAATTATGTATGTATTTGTGTTCATTTGCTTAATGTTTCTCTGTCCAACTAGGGGATACCTTTTGTGAGACAAAGAACATGCATGTTCTGTTGATTACTAGCACCAGTCTAGAACGGTAGGCCCTCAATCAATCCTGGTAGAATGAATTAACGTTCATAAAGCATGATGTCTCCATTGGAGGCATTTTCCACCAGTTTTCAGCACGGACTTTACCTGTCTTCAGCAGGAAAGAGTTAACTCCCTTACCACATTGGTGTCCATAAAAGGATGAACCTAAAACAATAATTTGGTTAGGCTAGTGTGGCCGACTTTGGTGGTCTCCCCATTCCAAGTATGACTTCCTATGCTCTGTTGAAGTGGCCAATTATTTCCAAGACAAGAAGCAGTGTCTGAATTCCCCTCCCCCATCCAAACCCAGCCTGTTTCTGTCAGGAAGTTGGAGAATGTGCTTTTCACTAAAATTACAGCATCAAGCACATCTTCCAGAAGCCGATGCACATGAACGGAGGCCCTAGAATCATGGGACAAAATAATAACAAGCTACAACCCGCTCCCTCGTGAGCATGAGATAGCTTTGTCCAAGTATACATTGCCTTTTACAATTTTTTTTTCTTTGAGACAGTCTCAGTCCGTCACCAGGCTGACTGCAACCTCCGCTTCCCGGGTTCAAGCAATTCTCCTGCCTCAGCCTCCCGAGTAGCTGGGACTACAGGCGCGCGCCACCACGCCCAGCTAATTTTTTTGTTATTTTTAGCAGAGACGGGGTTTCACCACGTTGGCCAGGATGGTCTCAATCCCTTGACCTTTTGATCCGCCCACCTCAGCCTTTTACAGTTTTTTACTAAAAGATTGTGTCTCTGTAAACCACAGAAAAATAACAAGCTGTACCACACAATAACATGGCACAGTGGGCCTGTTAGTTGAGTTTTTATTTTCAACTACACAGCTGTGGTGGAGACGGAGACGCTTAGTCGTGAGCTACCTTTATTGGGCCTGTAGAAACGGCAGGAGCCTGGAATTCATAGACAGGTCCTTCAGCAGAACTCCAACCACCTGCCCTCTATTTGAGAAACTCCAGGTATTGACTCACCAGACTCTGAAAGGTCTAGACCCCACAGGTAAAGCAGAATAAGGACGCACAGTGAGAGGAAGAGCTGGGAACTGGGGTTTTGCCCGCTCCACTTGTTCAGAGTATCAGAGAGCCCGGTGGAAGGGAAAGAGAACTTTTAGTCTCAATTCAGCAAAGCCACATAAGATGTGAGTCAGCCAGGGAGGGGACTTTCAGCCAGGAACTATTTGTGCCTATCAACCTTTTGTCCAGCTGTAGAGCTGAAAAATAGTTCAAAACCACCACTCTGAGAATTGGGCTATGGGAAATCCATCAACCTAGGGTATTAGTAAACACTGGGTGTAGATGAATTTGTTCTTACTGGAGGATAAATGAGCAGAAAGCACCAACCACACTGAGTCAGTGAAAAACACTGCACAGTAAGAGAAAGGGAAGGAAAGGGACTATCTCGAAGACTTAAAGAAAGAGAAATTGTCTCCAAATGATTTACTATGGGAAATAAAGTAATGCTTTAGAATGTGCTTGACATCGATAAAACTGCAGCAGAAAGGCCAAGATGTCAAGACAAAGAAAATGAAATTAAAAGGGAGATGGGTGACATAAATAAGGATTGTAAGGTGAATGAAAAATGAAATCGAAATGGGAAAATTAAAGTCCACAACGAAGCCCTAAGGAGCAGAATTTAACGTATGGAAATTTAAGTCAGTCATATGGGAGATGAACCAGGGTTGCCCTCTTAGAAGGCATTTATCAATGATTTGGGCCGAAAATAATGAAGATAGTGAGTGACACTTACATTAGATGGCACATACAGACAAAAAATACCAGATAGTATCCTGAATCTTTACCCACTCCCTCCCCAGCTCTTTAGTTAAGATTGTGAACGACCTTCAGAAAGCACCTGTGGTTTAGTGGTTCAGAGATGTTTCTCCAACTTCATGTCTTACCATTTATTCTGATCTCCTTTGTTTTTTTTTTTTTGTTAAAGTGCTGACACTTTCTAGAGGCAGTGTGGCATGGTGGTAAAGAGCACACATCTAAACCGGACATGGTGGCTCATGCCTGTAATCCCAGCACTTTGGGAGGCCAAGGTGGGTGGATCACAAGGTCAGGAGTTCGAGATCAGCCTGGCCAACATGGTGAAACCCGAGCTCTACTAAAAATACAAAAATTAGCTGGGTATGGTGGTGGGTGCCTGTAATCCCTGCTACTCAGGAGGCTGAGGCAGGAGAATTGCTTGAACACAGGAGGTGGAGGTTGCAGTGAGTGCACCGCTGCACTCTAGCCTGGGCAACAGAGCAAGGCTCTGTGTCAAAAAAAAAAAAAAAAAGGGGGTGGGGGCACATATCTACACATCTAGAAATAAACTGCCTGTGTTCTACTGTTACTGTGTTACTTTTGGTAAGTTATCTGACTGGTTTAGGTCCTAGTTATCTAATCTGTGAAGTGGCCATGATTGTGACAGTAATTGTTAATACCTCACAGGACTTACTATAATGAGCTAATAATGCATGAAGGTGTGTTGAATAGTGTTAGTTGCAAATTGCAACTCCATGGTAAATCATTATGGTCATTATTTACATTATCCCTGGTTTCTTCCTTTCTATTCAACCCCAGTTAGTAATTCACAGGTGACACTTCATTTGAGGCTTTTAAGGGATGCTGTAGATTTTGGGTTCTCTCTTGGCTCCACTTTCTGGAACCCGTGGAGAAATCTTGTCCTTACCTCTTGAATACTCCCCAGACCACAGTCTGGGGCTACTATCCCAGATCCCCAAGTAGGGAAGTCAAACTAGAATTATTGAAATTTTTGGAAAGGAACTAGAATAAATAAAAAGTAAACGGAAGTAAGAAATATGCCCAGCTTTACTCTGTGGGGGCAATTTGGTTAGCACTTAGGAACTGGGGGACTGGGGAGTGGGGGGAAGGCTATATTAGGAAGCTGACAATCGACAGGGGGGTTTTGTGAGATTCCAGGTGAGAGATAGGGTCTGAGTTAAGATGGTAACCGTTTGGATGAAGCAGAGGGGATGGATTTGAAGGATATTCTGAGGGTAGGTTGGACAGGGATTGGTGATTGAGGAAAAACAACAGATGAAGCTCATGAATAGTTAAGAATTTAACTTATTACCTTCTAGTGTTTTATCTTTATCTACTTGACTATGAGCCACTGAAAGAACAATAATTGTCCTTATTTTTCTTAAAATCCTGAATGGTCAGTATAGCAACTGGCACACAGCAGGGGTGTATTTTCAACTAATCCTAGACCTAACTTAGCTATTCAGTCTCTGATCTCTTAAACAAATGCTTTACCGTAGCAATCGCACCTTCTGCTTAACGTCTTTGCTGTTTCTCAGAGCTTGAAAATTCTTCCCTTTACAGATGGCCAAATCTTGACAAATCTTCAAAGTCCAACAAGGGCCTCCTCCTTTTAGAAGCCTTCCAGAGACAAGATGGACCGTGGTCGCCTTGCTCTTTCAGATTCATGGCACTGGTTGTCCCCAGTGCATCTTTCACGATGACTCAATGACAACGCTTCCATTTATCTAATACTTGCAGAGTCATTTAACACATCAGAGTAGAGGCTTTGTTCCATGAATTGGATCTGGAGATTCTCAAGAATAGGAACCATAACCAGATTTCTTTCAGTACACTCTCCCTGCTACTCTCACCCCGTAGAATGCACAGCACTTGAGCATGTGAATAGTAGCTACCCAGTAAATCATGGTCCACATAATCACTCAGTTTCTAAAGTTAAATATTCAGGCTCCGTTTAAAATCTTTGTAAGTTAGAAATGCTTTTAAAATATTGTTTAAGAAATTCCTCACGTTCTAGCATCACTGGGTGAAACACTGCCAGAAACAGTCCCTCCCTGGCATCCAGGCATTCTTTAATCTCCCAAGGGAGAGAAGACCAATTTGAGGGTTGGATCTGGGAGTTTAACTGGGACATACATACTTGCCCTCTTCTCACAGAGGTCATCAATCCAAATCCCCTAATTCTGTGAGCACAGCGCACTCAAGTCCAAGGATACAAAAATCAAAGCTGGGGCTTCGAGGGCCAAGGTGAATAAAGGACCTGTTACAGGAACTTTAAATCATCAGCATTTCTCAAGTCAGATTCTTGCCAGACCGTAGATCTACCAAGGTTAAAGCAAGGAAGCAGACTCCATGTCCCATGCTAGAAATACTAGCAGAAACTACATGGCAGAGGCAAGGATGGGTAAAGGACCAACTGAGCAGGTGGGGGGTCTCAGAAGGACCAACCAAGCAGGTGGGATCTCAGGATTTGATTGCAGATGCAATAGGAAATTAGAATGACACCCAGGCCCCCAGGCAAAAGAAAGGTGTGGCTGAGCAGAACAACCATATGTGATGAGTGTTGATTGGAGGATGGGAGATTTCTTTCTTCCACAGAAAACTGGAAGAAAGCAAACCCACTCCCGCAAGCCCTTTTATAAGGGCCGTAATCCCTGCCCTCATGACTTAATTACCTCCTAAAGGTTCTACCTCTTAATACAGTGATGCATAGGAGACATCGAGGCCTCTGTTCACACCGTTACAGAAGAGTAAATAATTTCTAAGCTGAATTTCACTCTGGAGGAAAGGGAGCTCCTTGTACCCGTCCAGCATTGGCTATAATTGCATCCAGGAATAGGGTGGATGAGAATTGCTGAGTTGGAATCTTTTGGCAGTAGGTCTTCATTACCTGTATTGGTTAGCATGTTCAAGTAAGAGAAGATTCAATTAAAACTCACACAATAGGTAGACGTTTTGGCGCACATAACAAGGAGCTTGGAGTCAAGACAAGTTTCATGGTTGGTTTCACTTAGTGACTCAAAGATAACATCAAGGGTCCTAGAGCAGGTAGTTAGTTGGCACCCAAGGGCCACCTCTTCTCCTTTACTAACAAAACCCAAAAATGTTCCGTTTCCAGAAGGCTATTCATGACTAGCTTAAGTCAATTAGGAAAAGTCTACTAATAGAAGGCAAGTTTCTTTCTGCATGCTTTTTACCACCCCCCTCTTTGCTTTTGTCCTCAGTTCTTATCTTCTTAGTTTAAAAGAATTTAAATAAGAGACACACAGCAAAGGGGATGCAGCATAGAACGATTTATTGCAAAGGAAGAAGAATACTCGGAAAGCTAGGTGTGAATAGACAGTACACCCTGAGAAAAGATTGAGGACAGGCTGCTCCTAAGGATGAGACAGGAAAGACTTACACCAGCGAGACTCCATTTATGGGAGTCTTCCATGAGTATTCATAAGGAGGTGGCGAGAGGTGGTAATAGTAAGCATGTTCTGGGTGGTCCTCTAGGTGATCATGTGCAATAGCTGTACATGCTTGTTTATACATTGCACGTCTCCATTAGCATCCTAAATAATGCACCCAGGGATTTTTTTTTTTACCATTATAATGAGCAAAGGGTCAGTCTGAGGACAGGTAAAATAAAAATGCATATGCATTTTGCACAGGGGAAATTCCCAATGGGAGACAGCTTTGCCCTAATGGGCTTGACTATGGTATGAATGCTGGGGCTCACTGTGTGGATGGTGCAATTTGTATGTTTGCTGCATCTCGAAGACACGGTTACTTCCTTGACTACCTCTCTCGCCTCAATTTGGATGCTGGTTTGAGAACACAATGTCTGGAGCTCTTGCAGCCATCTTGTGATCACGAGGAAATACGGAATGCCAATATGCTGAGGAGGTGGAATGTCAAGACTAGAAGATATTGAGTCCTTGATGAAATTGTTGAGTGGCTGCACCAAACCTGGACTTACCTACCTTGAGATTTCTCATTATGTGAGATCATTATTATTTAAGGTAAGCTGGGTATTTCTGTTATTTGAAGCTCAAAGCATTGCTAACTGATAGGGATTGAGTTTTCTGCCCCTCCGTGCTGCTGCCCTCAGTGTCAGCTTTATCCTCTGTGGTGGCAAAATGACTTCAGAAAAACTAAGCTTTGTATCTGTATATCACATTGGTCCAGAAGGTAAAAGCACACTTTTAGCGATCCAGCATGCACAAAAGAGTTGTGAGATTCACCTTGACTGGACCAGCCTAGGTTTCTACTCAGCTTTGAACCAATGATAGTGGTCAGGGGTGTGGAATATATTGGTTAGCCTATGCTCTTCAGGATCTGCTCCTGGAACTGAGGATAAGAATCCAAATAAAACCAGGATTCTTTTAGCAATGCCCTCCATGCCTTGCTCATATCTCCTAGGCTCACCTTGGTGATCACTTCCACCTTTGATGGGCAGTTTCCATATATACTAATGACTTCCTACCTTAATCACCTGCAGCTGCTGAAGTTATTCTCTGGCCACGGAAGTCTCAGGAGTTATCAATTCCCAGGAGCAACCCTCAACAGATGATGGAGTTTGATGGATAAGTACTCCTTTAGGTTTCTTGACCTAGTGAGACAGTTCTTATGTTCTACATGTGTAGTGTCCCACACAATAAGCCAACACATGTGGCTATTACAATTTAAATTAATTGACGATAGATAAAATGAAATATTCAGTTCCTCGGTCACACTGGCCTCATTTCAAGTACACAACAATTGCATATGGCTACCATATTGGACAGTGCAGATAGGTCATTCCATTGCACAGAAAGTTCTTTTGGTCAGTGCTATTCTGCACGATCTTTCTGAGCATCCTCTCAGAACTGAGCACATGTTGACCATTTACTAATTCACTGTTTCTTAGCCTTCTTTCCCTACCTGTTTTTTTTCCTCACACCTTCACTCTATCTTAGTCCATCTGTGCTGCTATAACAAAATATCTGAGACTGGTCATTTATAAAGAACAAAAATTTATTCTTTACATTTCTGGTGGCTGGGAAGTCCAAGATCATGGTACTGCCATCTGGTGTCTGGCAAGGGCCTTCCTGCTGTGTCTTCACATGACAGAAAAGTGGAAGAAAGCAAACCCACTCCCTCTAGCCCTTTTATAAGGGACCTAATCCCTGCCCTCGTGACTTATTCACATCCTAAAGGCTCTATCTCTTAATACAATCACATTGGTGATTACGTTTCAACACATGAACTTTGGGGAACATCCAAATCACAGTACTCTGCTTCCTGGAATCACCTCCCAAATAAGCTTCTTGCCCCAAAGTCCTTGTCTCAGGGTTTTGAAGAATCCTAACCAAGGAAACACTCTTAGGAAGAGGAAAGAGGAAAAGGATGTTGTCAGCTACCAACAAATGTCTTCTACATTCTTGCTACTCAAAGCATGGTCCACAAATGACAGATTTTCAGAAAAGCAGAGTCTCAGGCCTCACCCCAAACCTACAGAACCAGGATGTGCATTTTAACAAGATTCCCCAGGTGATCTGGCTACACAGTAAAGTTTGAGATATTCTGCCTCATAGCTCTCTGAAACAGAGGGAGGAGAAAAGAGAAACTGATGAAACATAGCCTTTAAACAGGGCTTCACGCTAAAAAGCACCAAAAGGTATATGTCATCATCTTTCATTTCAGGACTCTGGTGCCTTTACCAACGTTTAATTTTTTTTATTTTTCTTGAGATGGAGTTTTGCACTGTCACCTGGGCTGGAGTGCAGTGGCGAGACCTCAGCTCACTGCAACCTCTGCCTCCTCGGTTCAGGCAATTCTCCGGCTCTCAGCCAAGTAGCTGGGATGACAGGTGCCTGTCACCATGCCCAGCAATTTTTTTTTGTACTTTTAGTAGAGATGGGGTTTCACTATTTTGGCCAGGCTGGTCTCAAACTCCTGACCTCGTGATCCACCCGCCTTGGCCTCCCAAAGTGCTAGGATTACAGGAGTGAGCCACCGAGCCCAGCCTAAATTTTGTGTTTTCATTTTTGTCTTGAGGATCTTATGGCCCACTAGCTTGAGCTCCCCTTTCCTTGAGACGAAAAGCTCCCTTTGTCCTTTGAGTTGGCCTCTTTAGCACTGATTTTTTTTCCTTTCTGTCTCTAGAGGGGCTTTGACTCGCCAGTTCAGCATTTTATCATAAGGTGATCAGACAGCCAATACCTGAAGAAGTCTTACTCTGATGGCCTTAAACCCTCTCTCCTAAAGACAATGGGATTCTCTATCTAGGACCAAATTTGTTCTAATTAGCTGGCTCTCAGCTTTGCAGGAGCAAGTCTTCTGGAGGTTAATAATGCTATTTTGAGAATACCTGTATCTCACCCATTAATGAACATGATGATGTGAACATAAAATATTTTTCATTCCACAAAGAAAGACTTTATCCCATTCCCTGTCTCATGTCTCCATTCTGGACTTGCTTTGTTTTTAAATTATGTTCAAATCACACTTCCATTAGTGTTAATTTGGTGGCTTTTGCAATTTTTTTTCATTCTTTACCAAGAAGTGACTTCTTTGCTTAGTCCTGATGGAGGCATTCGTTTTGCTCAGGGATGTCTTTTGATTATCGGCCTGAATAAAAGAGCCACGTTTCATGCCTGGTGCTTAATTTTTTGCTTGAAGTGTGTCGGGACAGAACATCTTTTGCAGATGTTTATCTAGCATTGGTTTAAAGGAAATTGGGCTTCTTCAAATCTGTGCTATCTGCATGCTGTTTGATTCTTGGCCCTCATAAAGGACATCTTAACTTTACCTACTGGTAAGATGTGGAAAAAATATTATGTGACTGCTAAGAATCCAGAAGCCCTGAACTTTTGATTGCTAGTTAAAAATTTTAGGCAGCTTTCTGTAGGATCAGACACGACATTTAGTTGTACTGACAAATATAACATTAATTAAGATACTGCGGTCCTTCCATACTGGCTAAATAGCCCTTGCAGTAAGTACCCCTCCACTACCACCGGGCGCCATCCCCACATATCCTGCCTCCTCACAATATCAACATCACCATTTCACCAGAACCCAGCACTAAAGAATTAATGCTTTGCCTAGCAGAGGCCTTCAGGACTCTGCTCTAACGCTAGTGCCCCTGTGGCTGGCTTGACTACAATTAAGTTGGCAGGTGGGTGCCCTGTTGTACAAGTTGCTGAATCTTTTAAATATTCTCTCTGTGAGAATTCAATCGTCTTGTTTGTTAGCTCTTGAAGAATGTGCAAAACATTCAGAAAACCGTCCTCAAACCTTTGAAAGAACATACTGTTTAGAATGGCAAAGAGAATTACGGGGAGTTTAAGATGGTTTTTAGGTAAACCTCTTGTCAATGGATACAATGTTTTCTTTCTTAGAGGTGAGAAAAGAGTTGAGAAACTAAATTGACTTACAAGTCAAAATTGGACTCAGTTCATTTATAACACAAAGCTAGATTTGCCTCCAAACTTTGCACTTTTTTTTTTTTTTTTGAGATGGAGTTTTGCTCTTGTTGCCCAGGCTGGAGTGCACTAGTGCAATTTTGGCTCACTGCAACCTCCACCTCCCAGGTTCAAGCGATTCTCCAGCCCTAGCCTCTCGAGTAGCTGGGATTACAGGCCCCCACCACTACACCCGGCTAATTTTTGTATTTTTAGTAGAGACAGGGTTTCACCATGTTGACCATGCTGGTCTCGAACTTCTGACCTCATGTGATCCACCCGCCTCAGCCTCCCAAAGTGCTGGGACTACAGTGCACTGTGTTCTTATAGTATCTTTAGATTCCAGTTCGCAATATTAGGTACATAGAAAAACGGAGGTGAGTGTGTTTTCTGGCTTCCTCTTTGAGATGCCTTTAGGGCCCCCTAGTGGCTGTCTTAAGACCTCAGGTTTCTTAGGATTAGGTCGCCTTGACCCTAATAAAAAATAAGAAAAAGACCTTTAGGAATCTCTTCAGTGACAGGTACAATAACTGTGTGGAGAAAAATAGATGACAGTTGTTTTAGAGAGCTCAATATATTTTCATTTCCCGGTTCTCAGCAAAAGCTGCGCTCATTCTTTAGAAATAACATATATCACCTTACATATTTTATTCTGCATTCTCATCCTACATCGTAGTGGAAATCCTTTTAAGACATTTATAACCTGGTTTGTGTCAAAGGGCTGTAACTCCTAGTAACTACACCCTACTTCAGGTTTTCCATGTATATGTACATACGTATTTAGTTGCTTGGACTGCGGAGTTGAGGAGCCCTACAATTTTCAACGTAATACTTTAAACGTGGGGCTTGATGTATTAACCAGAAGGCTCAGTATATGTCATATTTCAGTCCGACAGCATTCCTGTCATTTAAAGCATTAGCTATGCCACTGACTACAGAAACTTGCAATCTTGATTTGATAAAGCCAAGTTTTTCTACATTTAAGGTGCTTATTGACTAATGAAAGTATATTTTGTGAAATCCCCTAATAAGGCATTATGTCCTCAATGTACCTTACTGACCAGCGTGAATATTGCTAGCTTCCACACCATGGTCATAGTTTTTCTTTCTTAGACTCCATCTAGAGAATGTACTACACGCGAGTAATTATAACGGAGCTGTTTTTTTCCTGCAAGCTTCTCTTTTAGTTTCCCATGTTACTCAATTATTTCTCCTTTGCTTGTAAATTTCAGGTCTCTTTTCCTTTCCTCAGTCACGTTACCTTTATTAATATGCTAATGTGCTGCAATAATGCATTTTACACCACATATGAAGTGAAGCAAAACGTAAAATGAAAGTACAAATTCTTGCTTTAACTTTACCCGGTTCCGGGGCGTGGGTGGGGGTGAGAGAGGAGGAAGAGAGTAGGAAGGACATTCGGCCCGCAAAAAATAAAAATGATCCCCTTGTTTTCAGCGCGTTCTAGAAGACAACTGCACGTCAGAGGAAGAACTGAGCAGCCTTCGAGCTAAAAGGCTTGGCATTAAACTTTGACACTTTAATGGTCTCTAGGATATTAGATAATATTTTATCATATAATGTTCTCCGACACGGTAATGGCATCAAAAACAAATAGGATCTGCTTTGCCTGCAACGTGGACGGTGAGACTCATCCCCGCAGAGATAAGACAGCAGGACCCCAGCTTCGCAGTTAACTTATCCCGAAGCTCCAAAGCAAACGTCTTTTACTTCTTCGCTGGGGACGCTGCTGTGCCACCGCTGCCTCCCTTTTGAATTCTGCTGGGCTCGGTCAGCCGCTGAGATTAGGTAAACAGCGCCCCGGAGACGGGGCAGAGCCGGCGCTGCTGCTGCTGGTGGGGGTCGTTGTTTCACGAGGCTGGAGGGAAGTGGGATGGGGGAAGGGTCCCAGTTGGGTCCAGCCAAGGGCCGAGACTGTGGTTACCCAGGCGGGATCCTGGTCCAGAACCGAACAGGGGCCGAGCCTTGGAAGCCCTTGCCCCACCCCCACCAGCCCGACCTCGAGGAGTGGGGTCAGCTCGGGAGTTCGAGCTCTGAGGGCGGCCTTTTCCCGCGAGCCCCCTCCCCACCCATTCTTCCCGCGCCCCTTCCAAGAACCAGGGTGGGCTTCCCGCTATTTCGCCGGAGTCCCGGAGCGCGGAGAGTCGCGCAGAAGGGAGGCAGAGACCCGGCCAACCGCCCGGCAGGGGAGAGGTGGAGACCCAGAGGGGGGGAAGGGGACCCCAGAAGCCCTGGGAGCGAGCTGGGGAAAAACCCGGGAGCTGGATCGCGCGTTCGGAGCTCCGGTCTCCGAGTCGGAGTTGTGCAGCCCTCGGCGTCCGCTTTCTTTCCCTGCCTCTCCGCTTTCCTCTCCTCTGGGTCTTCTCTCCAGGGAGGCATCATCCTTCCATCCATCCTCACGCCCCCGCCCCCGCGTCCCGACCCATTTCATTCACTCCCCCTGTGGCTTGGGAGGACTCTCGGCACCCCCACCCTCGTCCCGAGGACTGGGAGGCTGGAAGTCCATTCAAGAGACGTTGCGCGCCGGGTTCTTAAGCCAAGAGGGAAAGAGCGAGAATAAAAGCAGGGGAGGGGCTTGGTGGGCGCGCACCGGGTGTGCGTTTGGGGTGGGGGAAACAGAAATGTAATTTCTCCAGAGGAATAGGAAGCCTTGGACAGGATTCTCGTATACCGAGCCCAAAAAGATGCCGTCAGAGCCCTTCCCCGGGGCTCCTCACGGATTCCGGCTGCCCCATACCCTGCCCAGCTCCGAGAGAAGCGGGGACCCGAGGCGGGGAAACTTCCTACTTCCCACCACGGCTGTTTTGTGCAATATGGGTAGCAGGCTGCCCGGCCCTGCAAGCCAGCGAGCGTCTCTACCGCGGCAGCTGCGGGCCCGTCCCGCTTCCCTTCCCCCCTCTTTTCGCGAGGCACGCCAAGCCCGAGGCGGCCGGGAGCGGCCGGGCTGTGGGGGGAGAAGGGCGGGGAGCTTCCAGCTTGCACCCTTTCATCCCGACCCGGCCCGGGATCCCGGCTCCGGGTGTTGCTTCCGCCTGCCTGCCCGCGAGCTGAAGAAGCACAGGGGCGGAGTCTCGCCGGGGGGCGGAGCCTGTGCGGGGGTGGCCTCTCGGTTCGTGCGGCTACGGCGCTTGCCATTGGCCGGCCTCTCCGTCACGGGGTCGGGGGCGGGCGCCGAAGCGGGCGCCGGCTCCGCCCCCGTTCGGAACCCAGCCCCGGCTCGCGGTCCCCCCCGGCTGCACAGACATGACACAGACACACAGTCACTGCAGCTGCTGAGCGAGTCCGGCGCTCTGGGCACGCGGAGGCGGCGGGGCCAGCCCGGAGCCCGGACCCCAGCGCCCGCCCCTGCCGGCCCCCGCGCGGCGGCCCCTTCCTGGCCGGGCGCGGGAGGCGGGGATCGCGCGCCGGCTCCGGCCAGCGGCGCCCGGCTGCCCGCGGCGGCTGCAGCGGCCGCCCAGCTCCAAGCGCCGCGCGCTCCGGGAAGCCGGCGCATCTCGGAGGCGGCGGCGGCCAAGGCCAGCGAGCGCTCCCGGCGGCGGGGGCCGCCCGCCTCGGCTCCCCGCACCCACCGGGCCGCGATCCGCTCGCTGCGCCTCCGCTCCTGTGACCTTCCCGGGGCGCCTCCCCTGGCCCCGCGCCCCCAGCCCCGCGCCCCAGGCCGGGGCGAGGCCCTCTCCGCCGCCTCCTTCCCGCGGAGCCGCGGGCGGGCGGCGCAGGCCCGGGGGGAGAGCGCGCCGCGGCCGGCTGCAGCCCCCCCCCCCCCGCGCCACTGCGCTCGGCGTCCGGCCCGGCCGGTCTGCTCCTGCCCCGCCGCCGCGCCGGAGCCCGGGCGCCCGAAGCTGGGGGCGCGGCCGCGCTCGCCTCGCCGGGCAGTTCGCGGGCAGGCCCTGCCCTGAAGGAGCGAATCGGCTGGGAGCGCGGGAGGTGGAGTCGGCCCCGGCGGCCGCTCCCAGGACCCAACCCGAGGCGGACCCAGGCCCCTGCCCATGCGGGGCGCCTCCGGCTCGGAAAAGTCCCTCGGGCCGGGAGCAGCTCCGAGCAACGGCCCCGGAGGAAGAGGAAGAAGGGACAGTGTTCAGCGTGGACAATCCGGACCCTCGCCGCGGGATTTGGAGCCGGGGGCAGTCCCGAACTCTGCGCTTGGCACCGCCGCTCGGAGGAGGGCAGCGCCTGCTGGGATCCTGACCCGGACCCCCTGAGCCTCTTAGGCGGCGGCGCCGCCACCCGGTTCATCCGCGTCTTCCTCTGTCTGGCGGCAGTCACGGCTAAGGTAAGAGCCCTGGAGCGCGAGAGTCGCCGCAGGGGCGCCGTGGTGTGCTGCGTCGGACAAGTTCTCCGAACCTGTGGCTGGTAACCCCTGTACTCGGGACGCCGGCGGGGAGGGCGGGCACACCCTCTGCTGCCCGGGCCGGGATCCCTGAAGAGGCGAGAGGTGGAAGTCCCCATTCTCCGACGACCCCAGGACCAGTCTCAGGGCCTGCTCCGCTTCTCGGCACACAGGCTGCTGGCAGAGAACGAACCACGAGGAGTTTCTGGTTAACACCAAGAGGACAGGTGACCTGTCCCGGTACTCCCGGCCCCGCTTGTTAGCGGTGAGCACCTGTGGTTTGCCGAGCCTGCTTTGGAGACGGCCCTTTTGGGCGGTGCGCAACTACCTTTCCTGGTGTGATGCTGTGAATAACTTTTCTTGTTCCTTGTTTCAGGCAGTCCGGGGCAATTTGGGGGCGAGCAGCCACAGCTTGCGAGTCCCTCTGTAGGACGGAGTGGTTGGTTGACATTGCTGTCTGCAGGGGGGAACCCCAACCAGCATGCCCTTCCTGTTAGGCGAAGCTGCTTGTGAGGAGTGATTAATATGTAGCTCTCCAGATATTCTTGTAAATGTCATTGCTTTTGAAGTTTTGGAGTGAGGACTCCAAACTTTGTGTATCCACAGGTTATTTTGTTCATTGCTTTATCCTCTTTTAAATCTTCCTCTTAAGGAACCTCAGTTGTACAAGCCTGTCCTTGCCTGTTTGAAGTTTATTAAACCTATGAGCTTCCCCGGAACAATCTGATTTTAAATGGGTCACTTCGGAGGGAACAGATTGTCTCTTGCACACTGAATCCATCCCTTGGGTGACCCTGTTTAATGGGGATGGATTTTTTTTTTTCTGTCCCTGTGCCGATGTACCTCGGTTGAGCAGGTTTCTGCTGAATTCAGAATCCGTGAATTTTGTCACTCAGTGCATTAAAATGATCTCCCGAGGGAGCAAAATAGCAGCTTACATATTCCGTGAATGTCACTGGAAGTTTTACAGGGTCTTATGTAAGTGCCCAGAGAGAGAGAGAAAGAGAGGGTGGAGGGAGTGGGGGGAGATCAGGCTCTTGCTCCCTTCAAGGGGAGACATGGAGGGGGTGGCAGGTGGGGGCGTCCACCTCCCTGACAAGCAGATGCCTTTCCTTTCTGACACAGGTGTGGAGACCTGAAGTGCTTATTCACTCCGTGGAGGCAGTCAACTCAGGTTAATTTTTCTTCTCACCTCTCCCGTCTTCCCACCCTAGGAGTCAGCTTCGATAGACTTAAGGAAAGCTTCTAAATTAAGAAAGGAACAAGAGGTGGTGTCTTTTGCCATCCCTCACAAATGGGTGACATGAATGAATTACCCACGGTACTCTGGGTCCTTACTGGGGGAAAAAAAGATCACCGGCTTTAAGATTTCACACATCTCTTAGTGTACCTTTATTTTTCAAGAGTACTTTAGTGAAAATTACTTGTGGAGAACACATTTATCGAGCTTGTCCCGGTTAATTCCATACCAGGAAGAAAACTCACTCGAACAGAGAGGGAAAAGTCATCAAAATTTAGAGGTTAGTGGGTTTACAAGAGTGGGGAGGAAAGGAATCCAATCCCCCTGGCAGGACAGAGGTTTTTAAAGGGAAGATCGGGTCACTCGGGAGTGAGCAGTAGCTGCTGATAAGTGTGGGTGCTCCTAACTCACTTAATGAAGTGTGTTGGGGTGTGGGTTAACTTTTTGATGTGAGATAATGCAGACTCCTTTGGTTCTATTTATTTATTTATTTGCGCTGAGCCAGTGGTGCAGTCTCAGCTCACTACAACGTTCGCCTCCTGGGTTCAAGTGATCCTTCTGCCTCAGCCTCCCGAGTTGCTGGGACTACAGGCACGTGCCATCACGCCCGGCTAATTTTTGTATTTTTAGTAGAGACTGGGTTTCCCCATGTTGGCCAGGATGGTCTCGATCTCTTGACCTCGTGATCCGCAAAGTGCTGGGATTACAGGTGTGAGCCACCGCGCCCGGCCTCCTTTGGTTTTTAAACCATACCTGGAAGGGCCTTAGAAATGAAATGAAAGTTTTTTTTTTTTTTTTCCATCATCTCATCGTAGGTCTCAGAAGTGCTTCCACCTCTTGGGAAGGTTGTGAAGATTTCCTTTATTTCTGGGTTCCTGAGCTGCGCTTTAAAGTTAATGCCAAGTGCAGGGAGGGTACGTCCTGTAGTGTTGCCATCCTTCAGCCACCTACAATAGCAGGACACTAGGGGGGACTAGTTTTCTTTTCTACCATTGAAGAAGAAAACACCGGGACCCATGTTACTGTGGTTTATGTTGAAGGTTCATAAGCCTGTGGTTTATCTTGAGGGTTTATGGGATGAACTTTGCACTATTGAGTGGATTCTGAGTGCCTAAGGCATGGACCTACTCACATCTAAAGTGTCATTGGGGCAACTCAGAACCAGTTAACTGCAAAATGTTATGTGACATTCTGAAAAGACTCAGTTACAATCTCTAAGTATTTAAGGGCTATACAAAAGCTCTGCCCTTTGAATATTATACCATCCTAACTTTAAATTTCCTAACAGTTTATAATCAATACTTCTTTTTAGTTTTTGACTGCATATTCCCCGAAATCATCATAAAATCACATGGCTTCAAAATATCTCTGCAGTGGACTCCATCAAACTTAAAATTACCCTTAAAAATGCATTCTTTGTACTTAGAGATGGTAACATAACCTTTGACAGTGGAGTTGCACTTCTATCTCCGATGCTCTCTGCACTTTTAATAGTATGAAATCGTTAGTGTCTATGGTCCTTCCAGCAGAATTGGAAGATAATTCTACTTCCCTGAAGAACATTGCCCCATTGCCTAGGTTTACCCAAGTACCTAAGTCTTATCAAAGCTGATCCCAGAGGTGGGGGGAGACAGGAAAGATGAAGGTAGACGCCAAGAAGAGCCCGCTCAGTTTAGAATACTATCAGAAAAACAGGCAAATGTCACCAAGATATTGATCATACTGGATTCTAAAAGGCCCAGTTCGGCATATAGATCTGTTTGAAACCTGTGAACCCACCTGATTTATTACTTTTCCTGGAACCTTGGGGTCTGGGAGACTGCATTTGTGACCCTTTATCCATTTGTAATGTGCGTATTTAGGTAGTTGAAGGGGAGCTACTGTTGTGGTCTAGGAAAAATGGTCAGCATAAAGCTTTATTTCTAACATAAAGGCTTGATAGATTGATTGTCTTGGGCACAGTATAGCCAAGGGGTAAGAGATTGGAACAGGAAAATACCATTGCATTTGCCATTGACCACCAACAATGGAAAACCTATCCTGTGGAGGATATATACTGTCGTCCTAAGGCATGAATGAAGCCTTACGAATTTGATGGAAGCCAGATGGCAGAAGTAGAGGTAGGAGGCTGGTCTTCCTTATGGTGCACGAACAAGTTGAAGGTTTATTTTTGGCCAGAGATTCTCGGAAAGGAGGAGCATACTGAATTGGGGGTGGGGCGGGGGCATAAGACCCAAGAGATTAAGAGCTCCACACACCGTGCCATTGACACACCTTGGGTATACAGCCACCTCGCAAAATCTGGTAGTGTTAGTGAGGTCACTGTACTTTGAGTACTTGCCATTGAGAAGTGTTCAGCGTTTCTCTGTCGCATTGGCATGTGGAGAATAGCAGACAGCAACCAGTAAAATGAAGGCTTCATTACATATATTTTATAAGACTTTTCATCTTTTCGTTTAACAAGTAGTAATAGACCATCTACGCCGTGGCAGGTGCTGTGCTCTGTGTTGAGGTTACGGAGGTTCTACATTTAGCTTCTAGTCTTTTATGGGAGGCAGACATTCAACTATTATTACTAGCTAAGTACTGTCCTGCAGACTTGTTCAAGGGATGAGTTTGAACTTCCCAGGATCGTAGGGAGGAAGGATCTCAGGCAGAATGAACAGCATGGAAACCCTAAAGTATGTACTGTGGTATGTAGGGAATAGTCACAAGTTAGTGTGGCTGGAAGGTGGGATGTGCCCCAAGAGAGAAACACGGTGTTAGAAGGGAAATAATTTAATAGGATTCCATGCTGAGGACTGTGCCCCAGCTTCTTGCTCTGTGTGTTCAAATAGTGGCAAGAGTGGTTGTGAGTTAAAATCTGAGAATGCTAGTTGGTTATCCCACATTGTTATTAAAAACAAAATTTTCTTTTTTGTCCATTATCATTCTACATATAGCATTTTGCCTGTTATTTAAGAACCTATTAGCAGTGCAGATAAAGAAAGGGTCCCTTATCAACCCTAAGTCTACCCTCTTGTGTACATGAATTACACCTGGCACTTTCATTATGTGATTATGCAGCAGTGGGAAAAATGACAATGTTAGTTGACAAATGATACAGCATGGAAAAAAACTCATTTAGGTGAGAACAGATTCCATTTTGTCAGATTTGCTTCTAGGTAGATTTATGGTTGGGTTGAACACCTGAACAAGATTCTTGTATTATAATCGTTTCAGTTCCAGTCCAACCTTTCTTTGTTGTTAGAAAAGAAAGAGTTTTAGAATATTGAGAATGGGAGTGTAGGTGCACAAGTGTGCCTGTGTGTGTTTTGTGGAATGAAGAAACTTACAGTGAGGAACAATAAGCAACAGCGTGACCGCCTGGAGGATATTAGCTAGAGAGAGTGGAAAAGCAGTTGTAATGGCAATCTCTAGGGCAGGTGTCTTTAGTATATCTTTTAGAAACAGCAGCCAGAAGGACAATGAAGATAAACCTTGGAAACCTGTCTCTCTCCCTCTGTGTGAATATTACAGTGTTCACTTGCATACTGTGTGTGTGTTTGCATTTGTATATTTGTCTTGTCTCTATCATCCATCCCTATGTAGAGTGGGAGACAGGGTGCTTTAAGTATGGTGAGGAAGAGCAAGCAACAGTGTAACCGCCTGGAGGATATTAGGCAGAGAGAGTGGAAAATCACAATTACAATAGCAGCCTCCAGGGCAGGTGTCTTCAGTATGTTTTTTAGAAGCAGCCAGAAGGACAATGAAGATAAACCTTGGAAACCTCTTTCTCTCGCTCTGTGTGAATATTAGTGTTCACTTGCATACTGTGTGTCTGTGTTTGTGTTTGTATGTTTTTGTCTCTATCATCCATCCCTATGTTGAGTGGGAAACAGGGTGCTTTGATGATGATGAGGAAGGGCTGGGTGCAGTGGCTTACACCTGTAATCCCAGCACTTTGGGAGGCTGAGGCGGGTGGATCACCTGAGGTCTGAAGTTTGAAACCAGCCTGACCAGCATGAAGAAACTCCGTCTCTACTAAAAATACAAAAAAATTAGCCAGGCATGGTGGTGTGTGCCTGTAATCCCAGCTACTTGGGGGGCTGAGGCAAGAGAACGGCTTGAACCTGGGAGGCGGAGGTTGCAGTGAGCCAAGATCATGCCATTACACTCCAGCCTGGGCAACAAAAACGAAACTCCCTCTAAAAAAAAGTATGCTGAGGAAATACAAGCAGCAATATAACTGCCTGGAGGATATCAGCTAGAGAGAGTACAAAATCACAGTTGTAACAGCAGCATCCAGGGCAGGTATCTTTAGTATATATTTTAGAAACAGCAGCCAGCAGGACAATAAGAATAAAAATCAGAAACCTCTCTCTCCCCCTCTGTGTGAATATTACAGTGTTCACTTGCATGCTGTATATATGTGTGTGTTTGTGTTTGTATATTTGTCTTGTCTCTATTATCCATCCCTATGTTGAGTGGGAGACAGGGTGCTTTAAGTAAGCCCGAGGAATCTGGGGTTTAGTCTTGCATTATCCTGTGCTAACTTGCTGTGTGACCTTAGAATATTTATTGACATCTCTGGGTTTCAGGTGCTGTCTCTATACATTAGTGTGTTATTTATCTTATAAGTAGGAATTTAGAGGCGCAGGGAGGAAAAGGGCTTGCCTCAGTCAGTTAGGTTTGCCACTAACTTTGCCACCAGTGGCAACGCTGACTGAGGCAAGCCGTTTCTCTCCCTAGGCCTCTAAACTGACCACTCTTTAGGTTTTCTAGTTTTCTCCCTCTGAAATGGAAAGAAAGAGCCCTGACCAGTTGAAAGGTGCACTCTTCCCTTGACATGTAAAGCACTACAAATACACAAGACTGAAGATAAGAATCACAAAGTCTTTTTTTTTTTTTTGTGAGATGGAGTCTCGCTCCTGTTGCCCAGGCTGGAATGCAATGGCGTGATCTTAGCTCACCACAACCTTTGCCTCCCGGGTTCAAGTGATTCTCCTGCCTGAACCTCCTGAATAACTGGGATTACAGCCAAGTGCCATCACGCCCAGCCAGTTTTTGTATTTTTAGTAGAGGTGGGGTTTCTCCATGCTGGTCAGGTTGGTCTTGAACCCTTGACCTCAGGTGATCTGCCCGCCTTGGCCTCCCAAAGTGTTGGATTAGAGGCGAGAGCCACTGTGCCCGGCCAAGAATCACAAAGTCTGATTGGTCATAGCCATTTTCATACAGCAGCAGCCAGACTCGCCTGCTAACAGCTTACCTACTGTGGAAACCTGTCAGTCCTGAAATGTTACACTGTTCCTTGACTATTATTTGAGAATTAAGTGCTTTGTGATTAAAAACAACAGCAACAATGCTGAATATTGTAATTATTTCATAATTAAGTAAATAAAAGCTGAGTTGACCTCTCAGGATTTTGCAAAGCCCTGACTATAACTTGGAAAGGGAAACCCATTCATTTGGTCTGAATGGGAAATTACCTTGTAGGGGAGATGTTGGGTGAAAATGAAGGGTATTTCGAAGAAAAATAGAGTAGAAGAGCAATTGGGTAGCTACACAAATCAGGAAAAATGCAAAGTAACTTAGTTTAATGCCTCCAAATTTGTGAGTTGCTAGAAAGAGGGCTCCTCACTACAACTGATCTCCTGGGGGTAGAAGACATTGCTTATTGGAAAGAGGAAAGCCTAAGTAAGTGCAGTGTAAATAGAAGGTTTGTTAATTCTTACCTGGGAGTTGATGCTAAGTGGAGGAGTGCTCTATTTTAGGAGAGGTGGGCATATAAAATGAGATTTTAAAACCAAATAGTTTAAGGTAAGTAATTGTATGAAAAGATTTTTTACCATACTAAGGAGATTCACAGCGAGTCTCCTTTTAATAGCTAATTCCTTTATCGTATTTGAAATTATTTGATGAACACAATCATGATAGACACTTTTTGGAGCCTCACCTGTTATGTAAAACCAAGGACTTTTCAAATATAAACTAGAATGTTTTAGCAACCCACGAGGAGCCTAATATTCAGCTGTATTGCAGAAAGCACTACAGTGGTTATGCAAACTGTCATAACCACTAACCTAACACATGGAGTTACATTGCTTACTTACTTTTGGCAGATTGCTTATTTAACTGCTGTTCTTCCTGGAGATAACAATACTCACCTACCCACCTTCCTAAGTTCCTTAACCACCCTCATATTCTACTTCTAAGAATATATCAAGAACAGAAGCAGTTTAAAAAGTAAATGAGGTAAGAGTTTCCAGGATTCTGAGTTTTTATAATTGCAGAGATACAGAATTCATTTTGTTCTGCCTGAGTATACAGGAGAGGCGGTATGTATGAGACGTTAAAAAGTACCAAAATCAGGCCGGGCACAGTGGCTTACACCTGGAATCGCAGCGCTTTGGGAGGCTGAGGTGGGCGGATCACCTGAGGTCAGGAGTTCAAGACTAGCCTGGCCAACGTGGTGAAACCCCGTTTCTACTAAAAATACAAAAAAGTAGCCAGGCATGGTGGTGCGCACCTGTCATCAGCTACTTGGAAGGCTGAGGCTGGATAATCGCTTGAACCGGGGAGGTGGAGGTTGCAGTGAACCAAGATCACACTTGCACTCCAGCCTGGGTGACAAGAGTGAAACTCTGTCTCAAAAAAAAAAAAAAAAAAAATCATGTGTGCCTGCTGGCAATTCTTCACTGTAATGGAAACATCTAGGGCATTTTGTTGTTGTTCCTTTCTCTCTCGTGAAGCTTCCCAAAAAAGAGTTTGTTCTAGGAATGGAATCAAATGTAAGGCGTTTAAGGCTCCAGAGGTAATTCTGGGCAACCTGGAGTTGCAGGTAATCACAGGCTGGGGCTGGAACTGAAAGTGAAAGTGTAGTCTCACCCATAATCTGAGCCTCTCTTGTCACATAATGGAGCTGGGCCTTGGACAGGCAGCAGACACAGATGGAGATGGAACCCTGACTACCGAGAGAGCTTTGCTCTTAACATAGTCCTCTTCTGAAATACCAAGGCCAACTGGGAAGAAAGGATCTTTCCAGCAATCCATGACAGCCATAGAGTTTAGGAGGATTTACAGCAGAACATGGGCATGTGGGGATTTCTTTTTTCCTTAAAAAAATTTTTTTTTAAATTTTAAGTTTAGCAGGGCAGCCGGGCATGGTGGCTCACGCCTATAATCCTAGAATTTTGGGAGGCCGAGGCAGGCAAATCACAAGGTCAGGAGATGGAGACCATCCTGGTGAACATGGTGAAACCCTGTCTCTGCAAAAAATTAGCTGGGCGTGATGGCGCTCGCCGGTAGTCCCAGCTACTCGGGAGGCTGAGGCAGGAGAATTGCTTGAACCCACTGTTAAAAAAGGCACGCTTTGAATGAAGAGACCTTCCAAACAGGCTTTGTGTGAGCAACATGGCTGTTTATTCACCTGGGTGCTGGTGGGCTGAGGCCGAAAAGGGCATTAGCAAAGGGCAGTGGGATAGGAGTTGGTTTTATAGGTTTGGGTAGTTTCTTTTTTGGGGGGGGGGCAGGGGTGTTGCAGAGTAAGTTCAGTTACAGTGGTCGGGGGTAGGGGCAAGGGAGTATACATGACCACAAGTTCAGTTACAGTGGCAGGGTTGGGTGAGAGGTATTTACATTATCATAAGAACAGTTAAGATGGCAGGGTTGGGTGAGGGGCTTATCTAGGGAGGCTCCGCCACGGGCGATTAGGGACATCAGTCGAGGCAAGCAGGACTTCAGATGTTCAGGCTCCAGGCTTGCCTATGGAGACCTGACACCCAGGAGGCGGAGAATGCAGTGAACCGAGATCCTGCCACAACACTACCTGGGTGCAGTGCGAGACTCCGTCTCAAAAAAAAAAAAAAAATCAGCAGGGAATCTTGGGCTGTTGAGTGTTACTCTGTGCTTAGGGATTGCTGCGGCTGCCTTGGATACATTAAATGCGTATTTGTTATTATTGAGTAAAGTTAACCTTGCTGTGGCTAACTCGAAGCCATCCCTTCCCCTTTTGTTTTTAGAACAGTTGGGTAGATCCTCCATGTGCCAATCGTGTTTGTTTAATAGCCTCCTTGACTGATGTCAGCTCAATGATGGCATTTCGTGATTGTTTCAGGATCCAAGGGCGGTGTAGAGGCAAGGCGACAGGCTGGTGGGGCTTTTCCTTTTTTCAGGAGTGGTGCTGGTGCTTAGTAGGTCTGCAATTAGAAAGTAGTTGTGCCCACACTGAATGATTTGTTTCATGAATGAATGGTCATGTTTTCATTATTGGGGTGGAGGTGATGGGAGAGGGAGAGGTGGGTGAGTAGCAGTGGACTTCAATGGAGATGAGATAGACTTGAACGCCTCAAAGTCTCTCCCAGCAGCTTTTATTTTAAAAACATGAAGGATATTTCAGATCAGATTGAATTCTGTGAAGGATCATTGTTGTGGTTCAAACACTGATGGATTTGTAAAAAGGCAAGGAGAGTACAATACTGAAATGTGTTGCGTGCTTTCTTTCCTCTGAGTTTGTAGTGATTTTAACTTACCTGGAGTGAGAAGAACGGGCATGCTGTAAAGCTTGTTCACATTTACATGCCAGGTTGCCTTGATGGTGTCTGGAAAGGCCGGGCGTGGTGGCTCACGCCTGGAATCCCAGAACTTTGGGAGGCTGAGGCGGGCGGATCACGAGGTCATGAGTTGGAGACCAGTCTGGCCAGCATAGTGAAACCCCGTCTCTACTAAAAACACAGAAAATTCGCTGGGTGTGGTGGTGTGCACCTGTAATCTCAGCTACTTGGGAGGCTGAGGCAGTAGAACTGCGTGAACCCAGAAGGCGGAGGTTTCAGTGAGCTGAGGTCGATCATGCCATTGCACTCCAGCCCGGGTGACAGTGCAAGACTCCTTTTTAAAAAAACAAAAGAAAGAAAATGCCTGGAAAGACATTTTCAATACAAAAACCTTAGGATGGTGGTTGTCCAGCATGGATGTTGACGATTATGAAATGACGTAGAAGTAGACAGGGGGTCGCATGTCAGGAGGATGAAGTGGACTTGGAAGAATGGAAAGAGGGACTCGGTACTTGGGTCCCAGGAGGAAGAAATCTCCTGTGCCATGTTCGTATCTTTACCCCTTTCCCTATGTGACTCCCTTCCTGCTGGTTTTCTCAGTTACACGAGCCATGCTCTGATGCCTTCTCTCTGTAGGCAGAGCTGCTCAACACCTTCATTTTATACCTGTGGAAACTAAGGCCACACATAAAGGAGGTCAAGATAATTATTCAGAGGAGAGGTGGAACCAGAACCCAGGCTCCCTGGTCCTCAGCCCTCCCTTCTCTGCAGCACGCTCTACTTCTACCCAGTTTGCACCCAGGGCACCTTCTTCAAGTGTTTCCTTTGTGCCAGGCACTCTCTCATTGGATCATTTTTGTTACTTTATCCTAACAGGAACCCTGGGAGGGGGATATGCTCACTCTTTCTCTTGACAGATGTGGAGGCTGACGCTTGTGCAAGGCACACAGCCATGAGGAAGGAGCCAGGACTCAATGCTCAGCTGTTCAGACTCCTCAGTTGGTTGTCTCAGGACTGACCTTGCTTCTGGCTTCCCTGCCTCTCTGGCCTCGCTGTATTTCCTGGGACCCCTCTCCAGGTTTTCTCTGTTCCCAGCCTACTAGCTGTCGCCTAAAAATGCCCCTTGTTTTCCCACTTGAGCGGCCTTGTTAAGCCGCTCCCTTTGCTGGATCCAATCCCTCATCCTCTTGTCTCGGGCTGAAATATTTTCTGACTTTGGCCCTCTGTCTCTTTGTGGCATTTCCTTCACTTGTCCGGCCAACATTGATCAAGCTCCTACTGTGTGCAGGTCCTGGCTTGACAGTGGAACACAGAGGTGCAGAGTCACTCATCGTCCATTCAGGTGGGAGCCTTATCTTGGTGAGGGAGGAAGAGTCTCCTAAGGGGATGAATGAAAGTCCAAGGGCCGAGGGGACAGTGTGTTGGGTAGCATTTTGCTTGAAGAGGTCAAGGTGAGAATATTAGATTTGGGTCTTAGCGAATAGGAGATGGGAAGGTAGGGTCGGAGGAGCCATCACCAAACACTAAACCAAATCAAAGGCTGTGCTTGGCCATCTTCAGCTTGGCATTGTCAGTATCTAGATACTTTAATTCTTATTCCTTCACTTAGGTATTAGAGGCAGTGACTAGGCTACACCCATCCCTGTATCTATGAAAGCACCTTGCTAAGCTCTTAGTACTAATGACTCCTTCACTAAACATTTGTTAAATTAAATTCAGAGCCTCCTGTCCCTGCCCTAGAGGGACATAGTTGGAGAGCTTGGAAAAAATGTGTCTTACTTAAGCAACAGTAGAAGATTAAATGAACAGTCCTGAGCAACAATAGAAAAAATGTAGCAGGCAGTGAATGGATGTGTGCAGTGTGGAGGCTGGACATGGATGGGAAGTCGGTGGAGGGAGCTTCCTTTAGCTTCTCAAACTCAAAGGAGGCAGGTGGAACTTGAGTTGGGTCTTCGGATACAAGACAGTTAAAATCTGAATGGAAGGATTAACGGAGGGTAGTTTGGCAAGCACACATAAATCTTTTGGGTTGGAGAGGAAGCCAGCTTGGGTTTCTGTTAGCAAGGAGTTGCAGATGAAGTTAGGTAGGGGCTGTGGGCTTTGGGAAGGCACAGTGACTTTTCCTTAGGAGGATGTGGTATGCTAAAGGCTCTTGTTTTGGAAGGTACACCTGCGTAGTGCCGGGGGACAGGTTGAAGCGAGGAGAGGTGGAGACTGGGAGACCGTTGGACAGAATTTTGAACCAGTTCATATATGAAGTCCTAAGGGTCACTGGGCTGGAACCATTGCAGGAGGACAGAAGCCCAGGGAAGTTTCTGAAATTTTCTCTGTTGAATCACTGGCTCATGAACATTTGCTTGGTATGGAAGTCTGAGATGGTTTTCGTTGCCCACTGTATTGTGGCCTTGTTTTAATAAAGTCCACTGGTGACACAAGCAGCAATTCTTAAAATAGCACTTTCTCCCTTGACTTGGCTTAGGGAAGGGCCTTGATGAAAATACACTCTTTGGAGCCTCTCTTATTGGGGGGTTTTTTAAATGGGCTCAGGGTTATAGAACGACCTTTTTCCTAGCCTTGGATGACACCCAGTGAGGGATATAATAGAGAAAATTCTTCTTTTCCTCATGAGTGGCTCCTAAAGCAGCTGCGTGGAGCTGAGAGCAAAATGCTTGGGGCTCTGACATCTGGGTTCTGGATTCACTTTAAAAGTGAAGCCGGTTTCTTTGCCTCCTGTGACGGCTGGCGTTTTTCTGCCTTGAGGAGGAACTTGCTTTGAGATTACGGTACACAGTTTTCAGCGTTTTGGGGTAAGCCATTCTGGATAACAGAATTTTTCAAATAGGATAGTCCAATCCCTTGCAGACAGCAAGAGTTATTTTTAATCTTTAAGGAACAAGGGTTTTTCTAGAATGTTCTGTGGACCTACCCTCATTGGCTCACTGTCAGCTCCTGGAAAACATCCAGCTCTCTTAAAAGGACACACAAAGCTTGTTATGACCAGCGCTGCCTTTCTCTGCAATCTCACTCTCCACCTCTGGCCACCCCCATTTCATGCATCACCAATCTGTAGCTTAATCATTCACTTCTTTACTGGTTATTTCCCCCTACACCTGTCAAGCTGTGCACATACCTCTCCTGCCCGGTAAGCTCTTTCCTTCTTTATCTGCCTGGGACTTTCGTGTTTTTCCTTCAGAACCCGGCTCAGGTAGTCCTGCCTCTAAGCTTTTCCTGATACTGAGCACTTAACTGCATCTGCACCTCAGTCGGACTTCTGCTGCACTTTCTGCGCCATAACCTGACTGTTTTGCTAGAGAGCGGGAGCCTTTCGGTGAAACTGCATCTTATGACTCAGGGGATCTTCTAGGTTTTACCATATGCCTGGAACATGCCATCAATACAATAAATGGTGGTAGTGGTTGTTTTAGATTTCATTGAATTTGCTGGCCAGGCATGATGTAACCCTTTCTTGCTAAACCTTGAGTGTCATACAAAGCTGCAGGGGTAGATGGGTTGATGTGAATTAGTCTGTCAAAGTATTCTGGAATCTAAAATTCCTCCCCGCCTCACCAAGGACCAGAATGGCTATTGGGCCTTCCTGGGGTACACTGATGCCTTCGGCAAACCTGGCAGTGGTGGTGAGGGAGAATGCATCTTTGTCATCGCTCCAGACCTAAAAATGTCTTCGCACAAGCTCTCAAGGGCTGAGTATTGCGGTGGAGGTTTGGGGGTAGGAGGATTTGAAGAACCTTGTACCTTTTATGTTTAATAGCATTCCCCATTCTCTAAAGAGCCAGATGCAGAATGGCAGTCGTAATTGATGGAGAAATTATCAGACAGTGATAGGGAGTGGCTAGGGAGGATTGGATAAATTTGTGCAGGAGCTTAGCAGCAGTGCCTGAAGACTTCTCCACATAACCACATGTTTATGTTAGAATATTTAGTATTGCCTCTGGTATTTGTGAGGTCCATTTGGGTTTTTATGGCACTGCCCTTGTAAGCCAGGCATGAGTGCTGCATGAATAGGTTTGCTTAGCAAATCACAGAGGAGTGACAGAGGAGCCCTGGGCTTATCAGAGGGTTTGTGTGATCCAGGCACTAGCAAAACTTTATGAACTTGCACTTGGCATGCGGTGCTGGTTATATGGTTCATGAAACCCTGCTGCTTCTCCAGCAGTGGTCTGATTTAATCCATACCAAGGGATGCTTTCTCTGGGTCTTAGCTTTTATCATTTTCCTTTTTCTTCTGCTTGGAATTATCTATAACTCCTTTTGAAATACAGCATTTTTGAGCTCATTAAATGTGTTAATGTGTGTATTATGTTGAGAAAGCACTCAGTTATTTAGAGTTGCTTCATTCCCTTTCCCTCTATCTCTTTGCTTTCCCCACCTTACGGTAATTGTGCTTGGTAAAACCTGAAAACCAGTGGCTCCTGGGGATAAGGAAGAGGCCACAGTCTTTTTCTTCTTAGCCGTGTCCAGAGATCTCAGAAAATTTGCAGAGACCTTGAGTGTAAAAGCAAGCGGTTGCCCACTAATCACCTGAGGCAATTTTTGAGGAGTTTTCTATCCACCTTGTATTTTTCCTTTCCTAGAAAATTTGAGCTCTGACAAGTAAGAGAGATGGGAGCCAATGAATGGGATAGGAAAGGCCCCTTCCTTAGCAATTTGTAAGAACAGTACTGAGGTGTGCTTTACAAGCATGATGCCTTTTGACAATTCTCTAAGCTGAGTAGTTTCATTTTACAGCTAAGGAAGCTGAGGCTTGGAGAGGTTATTTGCTCAAGCAATAAAGCCTGGAGACTGGAAATCAAATTTGTTTCCAGAATATTTGCTTTTAATCTCTTTCCTGTAATTCACCAACCCAGGTGTCCTGATACTGGAAATGTACATACCCTAGGAAATACATGAAGACTTTTCGTGTAGATGTGGATAGATCTAAGGAAATCAATTTTCACATCTTCAGCCTCACATGTGTACTCCTCCCTGAAATTGATCAGTCTGAAACTATCCCTGTCTGGTCCATGGTTCTCCCATGCCCCTTTCGCGGTTATCTTCCCTCATTTTATAAAGGCACTTCTCTTAGCCAGAACTAGTATTACTCTGGTATGTTGCTCTGGGTATGAAAACCTCAAGGGTAACCTAACAAAGGGAGTATTTGAAGTTGATATGTGGAGGACCTATCACAGCACTGCCACAATTGCCCCTTTCCCTTTTGTCTTTTTCTTTTTTCTTTTTTTTGAGCTGGATTCTCACTCTGTCACCCAGGCTGGAGTGCAGTGGCCCAATCTCAGCTCACTGCACCCTCTGCCTCCTGGGTTCAAGAGACTCTCCTGCCTCAGCCTGGGACTACAGGCACGCACCACCATGCCCAGCTAATTTTTGTATTTTTAGTAGAGACAGGGTTTCACCATGTTGGCTAGGATGGTCTCCATCTCTTGACCTCGTGAGCCGCCCACCTCAGCCTCCCAATGTGCTGGGATGACAGGCGTGAGCCACCGCGCCCAGCCTCCCTTTTGTCTTTTACCTGTTTAAACTTGGTACCAGAAACAGGGCATTGAAGCCCCCCTTTTCTCATGTTAAGAATGAATGATACAACATTTTCAGTTCTTAAAAAAAATCTTGCCGTTGGATTTTTAAAATGAATGATGGATATCAGATTGCTAGATTCCATTTAAAACCATGATGTGAAAGTTTTATTTTAAAATGTTAATGTTTACAATATGCTGAAAATTGTAGCCTTAGAAATTGTGTAGTTATGATGAAAACTTTATGTCAGCCTAAAAATAGGCATGGCAGTATAAGTTTTTTAAATTTTAGAATTCGAGGGCCCAGGCATGGTGGCTCACACCTGTTATCTCAGGCTACTGAGAGGCCAACGTGGGAGGATCACTTGAGCCCAAGGGTTTGAAATCATCCCTGCCAACATAGTGAGACCCCATCTGTACAAAAAAATTATGAAAAAATTAGCTGGGCATCATGGTGCATGCCTGTGGTCCCAGATACTTGGGAGACTGATGTAGGTGGATTACTTGAGTCCAGGAAATTGAGGATGCCATGAGCTGTGGTCATGCCATTGCACTCCAGCCTGAGTGACAGAGCAAGATGCTGTTTCATTAAAAAAGAAAAAGAAAAGCTTAAAGACCATTGTACTATTCCGTCTCAGGTACTGAAGTTTGGAGTGGGTAATTTTTAAGTCGTTTTCTGTCATAGACCCTTACATACCTGAACATTTTTTTCCCATGGAATTTAAAGGACATCAGTATTTCCTGAAGCACATACATTTCCCTCATGATTAAGCACACCTGAAATTCTATGGGGTTTCAGGATAATGTAAACATCCTTTAAATGTTAATGAGACTTTTACACTTGTAGCTAGTCATGTGATCGTGTATGCCAGAGTGCCTCAAAGGCTCACTGAGGACTGTTTCAGGTACAAATTATAGAAACCTAACTCATAATGATGCTAAATAGCCATTCTACTTTATCTGCTTAAGTAACTGAAAACCCAAGGGCAGCGTCAGGCAGGGCTGGATCTAAGTCCTAGAACAGCATCACCAGCTCTGCTGCCCCATGCCTGGCTCTGTCTTCTGTGCTGGCTTGATTTTCAGGCAGCCTGTCCCACGGGTTGGCAGGAGGCCTGGGTGTACATCCGACCCATCTCACCATTGCAGCTGAGGGAAAGCATCGGTTTTGCAGTACGTCTGGCAAAAGTCCTGGTTGTAATCGGAGGCGGGTGGATCACTTGAGGTGAGGCATTCGAGACCAGCCTGACCAACATGGTGAAACCCCATCTGTACTAAAAATACAAAATTAGCCGGGCGTGGTGCACATACTTATAATCCCAGCTACTCCTTGGGAGGCTGAGGCAGGAGAATCTTTTGAACCCAGGAAGCAGAGTGGTTCTGGGAGAGAAGCTGGGTAGACATAAAGCCCCAAAATATTCAGTAGGAAGATTAATCTGAAGATCTTGAAATCATACCAAAGAGATCACAGATCTCTTGTCCAAAACCATTTTACCGTCCTGTGGGTACTTTGCCTACCAGCGCCAGTCAACACTTTGCCCACTAGGGTACCCATCTGCCCATTGACAGAATGGCATCAGTGATACCTTCTGTTCCCTGCATCAGTAATTTCAAGACTTTTAAGGACACAGCTAAGAATCTCTGACAGTGTGTTTTGTGATTCTTTTTTTTTTTTTTTTTTTTAAAGACCATTAGTTATGTGATTTTATTTCTTTAAAAAGAAATTTCAGAATGGTGGAATTCCATCTATTTTAGTTTGCCAGGGCAGCCATAACAAAGTACCAAAGACTGTGGAGCTTAAACAATATGAATGTATTTTCTCACTGTTCTAGAGGCTTGAAGTCTGTGATCAGGGTGTTGGCAAAAGCTTCTGTGTAGCTGTCTTCTGCTGTTTTCACATGGTCTTCCCTCTGCGTGTGTCTGTACCCTAATCTGTTCCTTTTATTGGGACATCAGGCATGGTAGATCAGGGCCCACCCTAATGACCTCATTTTAACTTAATCACCTTTTTAATTTTGTTTTTTGAGATGGAGTTTTGCTTTTTTAGCCCAGGCTGGAGTGCAGTGGTGCAATCTCGACTCACTGCAACCTCCGCCTCCCGGGTTCAAGCCATTCTCCTGCCTCAGCCTCCCGAGTAGCTGGGATTACAGGCACCCACCACTGTGTCCAGCTAATTTTTTTTTTTTTTTTTGAGGTGGAGTTTCTCTCTTGTTGCCAGGCTGGAGTACAATGGTGTGATCTCAGCTCATTGCATCCTCTGTCTCCTGGGTTGAAGCAATTCTCCTGCCTCAGCCTCCCGAGTAGCTGGGATTACAAGCATGTGCCACCACGCGCAGCTAATTTGTATTTTTAGTAGAGTTGGGGTTTCACCATGTTGGCCAGGCTGGTCTCAAACTCCTGACTTCAGGTGATTCACCCATCTTGGCCTCCCAAAGTACTGGGATTACCGGCATGAGCCGCTGCGCCATACCTTAATCACCTTTTTCAAGACCCTGTCTCTAAATACAGACACATGCTGAGGTTCTGGGAGTTAGAACTTCAGCATATGAAATTGGGGAGGGGATGCAATTCCACTGTATCATTGTCTGTTGTTTTAACGGTTGTATTTTGAAAAACAATGTATATCTCTTGTTTGAAACACAAATTAGTAACAGATTCACCTAGGCAGTGCAGACTGTTTCAGGGATGGTTAAGTTTGATGTAGAGTTTATTATTTGGGTACTGCTTTCCCTTTAATAGGCGTAGAGAGAAGGCAGAACGTACAGATGAGAACTGGTGGTGGGTTTGTGAAAAATGCTTGGGGTGGGAGCGTGAGAATCTGGACCTGTCAGCTCCCTAGGCTCAGTGCTGCCATGCGGGAATTGTGGCATTGTCCTTGCCGATGGCAGCTTCTCTGAGATATTCTGAGGTGGACTTGGGTTGCGGAATGAGTTTTATGACTTTTTGGGGAATGGAATGGGAGGCTGCGGTAAGGCAGGACTCTGTCTTTTGAGACCAACAGCTCATACTCTTTCTATTGGAGCCGTGGATTGTCTGGCCGGGAGCTCCGCTGGGTATGCCAGCACTCCTGTGTGACAGAGTCTTGGCATCTTGCTTTTTTGTGTGTCTTCAGGACCAAAGTTGTAAATTGCCGGGTTTTAGGAGTTCATTTGACCCAAGTGGTAAGAGCACCACTGTTGTGTTGGAATGATATCTCTTCATACCCAGAGCTAATCTGCAAGGTTCTGCATATGACAAACCAGTTCATTGTTCTACTTTGTCAAGAAGTTGTCATTGTTCTCGCTCTTGCGCTAATTACTGTTTTAATGGGGCTCGTGTGTTCATTGTCTGGTCTGTCTATGTTTAGAATGAAACATCACAGCTGAAAAGATGTGGGGAGTAGGTAGCAGCTTTCAAATTGTAGTCTCTTCACATCAAAATCCAAAAGTCTGCCTCCCAAATTTTGCTTACCTGCAAATCAGAAATTTCAATACATAATGCTTTAGAAAGCCATTTGCTATAATTCCTCCATGTATCATCACCCCTTTATCTGCCAGTGTAGATTGTGTTAACTGATTGGAAGACTGTCTATTTAAAATTTTAATTTAATTTTTTATAGAGATGGCGTCTTGCCCTGTTGCCCAGGCTGGAGTGCAGTGGTGTGATCCTAGCTCATGGCAGCCTTGAACTCCTGGGCTCAAGCGATCCTTCCGTCTCAGCCTCCCCAGCAGCTGGGACTATAGGCATGTGCCACCTCACCCTGCTAATTAGGGGATTGTCTTAATGGATAGCATTTCACAGTCCCTGAGAGAGAAGGATCAAGAGGTTTTGGCAGTACATGGTTTATTGTTACTTCCATGCTAATATTTCCTGGCTCCCCTTGGGTAAGGAGCTTACTTTTTTTTTTTTTTGAGATGGAATCTTGCGCTGTCACCCAGGCTGTAGTGCAGTGGGGCAATCTTGGCTCACTGCAATCTCTGCCTCCTGGGTTCAAGCAATTCTCCTCCCCCAGCCTCCCAAGTAGCTGGGACTACAAGTGTGTGCCACTACAGCCAGCTAATTTTTATGTATTTTTTTTTTTTTAAGTAGAGACGGGGTTTCACCATGTTGGCCAGGATGGTCTTGATCCCCTTACCTCGTGATCTGCCCACCTCATCCTCCCAAAGTGCTGGGATTACAGGCATGAGCCACCGCGCCCAGCCCAAGAGCTTACTTTCTTTACATTCATTTCCTGTGGCAGCCGGAACAATGTATTACACACCGAATGACTTAAAACAACAAACATTTATTGTCTCACAGTTCTAGAGGCCAGAAGTGCAAAGCAAGGTGTCTGGAGGAGTCAGCAGGTCCACACTCCCTCTCCAATGGCTCTGGGCGAGAACCCTTCCTTGCCTTTTCTAGCTTCTGGTGATTGCTGGTAATCTCTGGTGCTCCTTGGCTGGCAGACATATCCCTCCAGTCACCTCGCTGTTTTCTCCTTGTGTGTCTTCACATTGTCTTCCCTCTGTACATGTCTCTGTGTGCAAACTTCACCTGTTTAAATATTTTTGAGATAGAGTCTCACTCCGTCGCCACATTATGTTGCAGTAGCGCGATCTTGGCTCACTGCAGCACCCGCCTCCCAGGTTCAAATGATTCTCCTGCCTCAGCCTCCTGAGTAGCTGGGACTACAGGCATGTGCTACCACACCTGGCTAATTTTTGTATTTTTAGTAGAGACAGGGTTTCATCATGTTGGCCAGGATGGTCTCGATCTCTTGACCTCGTGATCTGCCCGCCTCTGCCTCCCAGAGTGCTGGGATTACAGGCGTAAGCCACTGCGCCTGGCCAACTTCCTGTTTTAATAAGGACAGCAGTTATATTAGGTTAAGGCCCACCTGATGACCTCGTTTTAACTTGATTACGTCTATAAAGACTATTTCCAATAAAGGTCACATTTAAGATACTTAAGTTAGGGCTTCCTCATGTGTTTTTGGAGATTATTTCAACCCTTAATACTCTCTGAGCTTCATTTTTTTCTCTTCTGTGAAACATGGTCTATTGTCTGTTTTCATCTTTAAGGATCAAACCCAAGCTCATGAGAAAGCACCGTAGAAATTGTATCCCCTGAGCGATGGCCAGATTCCTATTAGACATTAGAGGCTCTTCATTCCAAGCATATGACATCTAATGGGCATTTTGGTCTGACACATGAGAATTTTCAGTGGTTCAGTTCTTGGGAAGTAAGAGTGTTGGACCTGAGCCGTGTGTTCAGTGGAAACTTAGAGTGAGCTAGGGCTGGGCTGGCAAAGGCAGCACCACCCAGGAGCTGAGCTGCGTCTTCTTAGAGATCAGGACTGCTGAGTTCCTCCTCATCCTGACTTGCTGGACAGTGGCTGCTGCCCTGTGGTACAATTTGAGTGTAAATCCTGAGAAATCTGTTCTAACTCTTGAATCTTTCATGGAGTGCGTGGGAATGTATTCTGGTTTTATTGGTTTGTTTTCATGAGCTGTATTTTGATATTCAAAAGAGGTTCACTTGGGGCAGAAGCTAAGAATGTTTTCAGACTGCGTTTCTCTTTTGTTTCTTACTAATAACTTGTAATGGTTAGGGAAAAAAGCTACAAAACAAATAAGCCAAAAACAACCCTCAAAGGCCGCACGCTGACATTTAAAGGATTTGTGCCTTTTACTTGCATTTACGTACAGCATAGTATAGATTGCTGTCTGAATATATGCATCTGGATGTATCCTTTGAGATGCCCAAGCACTGTAGAAGTCTCACTTCTTTTTAAATAGATTTTCATGTTATTTCCATCAGTTGGGTCAGAGTTTCTGAGGGCTGCTGGTCATTGATCACTGTCGCTTTGCTCAGATTCGTTCCTTCATTTGCTGGTTGAGTGAACACAAAGTTGTTGACCCTCTGTTATATGCCTAGCACTGTGCTGGGCACAGTGAGTGGGTGACTGAGGAGGAGAACAAGACGAAGTCCCAGTACCTGTTTGCATGGAGCTCTCATTCTGTGTGGCTTGGTTCATGGTGAGCAGATTAGGTTGACCCCTGGCTGTCATGCTTCCAGGCAAAGCTATCCCCTTTGTCACTTGCCACCTGCAGTTCTAGGCTAAAAACTACCATATGTAGAACTCCACTTGGTATTTATTGGGTTGTTACATCAAATTTCGCAAAACCTGATGCATCGTTTGGTTAGAAGGAATCCTCTTTATTCCACTCCCAAGAGGCCGCTCAGCAGGCTTTGATGATCCATTAAACCCAGTTCCATTTTTGACATGGGACAGCTTGTAACTTTTTTGCCTTTTTTGATTTTGAGTCCTTTATGGGGTATTTTGAGAGTTGGGCACCATCAAGCAGGTTTTATGTCAGTGTCTCTCAGATGGGCGGTGAAGTTCTGGGATTAGCTTTGTTACATGGCTGCCTTGCACAGTGCCACACTGGAAGCTTACATTGCAAGAAGTGTTCTTTTCACGGTGCAATTTAGATGTGGTAATTGAAATGGGAATGGCTGAAAGGACTGCTGATGTCTCCATACTGCAGGGAGGAGTCGACAGCCATCTTGCCGAAGAGCAAAGGGTTTTGTGGTCCTGTTCACCTCTGTTAAGGAGAAGCTTAAATAGCACATCTGTCCTTAAGTACCTACACTTCCATTCACCTCCCGATGGATACAGCTGGGTGAGGACCTGTTTACAATGAGTGGTCCTGGAAAACAACATCTCAGGGAATGAGGAGGCGGGAGGGAACATTTCAAGATGTCTTGGAGAATTGCATAATTTGTTGGTTTTACCTTTTTTTTTTTTTTAAAAGAGAGAGTCTAGCTCTGTCACCCAGGCTGGAATGCAGTGGCATGATCTTGATTCACTACAACCTCCGCCTCCGAGATTCAAGCAGTTCTTCTGCCTCGGCCTCCTGAGTAGTTAGGACTACAGGAAATCCTCACCATGCCCAGCTACTTTTTGTATTTTTAGAAGAAACGGGGTTTCACCATATTGGCCAGGCTGGTCGCGAACTCCTGACCTCGTGATCTGCCCGCCTTGGCCTCCCAAAGTGCTGGGATTACAGGCATGAGCCACCACGCCTGGTGGTTTTATTTTAAGAAGAACCTTATAATGATCTTGTGGGAAGAGAGGAAGAAATATAAGTAGTATTACCTGGCTGAAAGTGCTTCACACTCCCTCTACATCTCATAGAAATGCAGAACTTTTGGGCTCCCAAGAGGGATGTGGACCAGTGGGATGCCTTATTTTGTGGATGGAGGCACTTGGGCCCAGATCAAGGGAACCATGTAGGTTCACACCAACTTAATCAATAAAATCTAGGCTACCTGACTTCCAGCTTTTTATTGTCTCCCTCAAGCTCAGGCTGCCTTCTGCATCATTCAGGAGCTCTTTTAAGCCTGGCTCAAGCTTTCATGGGGGCATGTGGGCCCCCCAAAGAAACTGCATACTCCTCTTGGTAATTGTTGGGTACCTTTTGGGCGGCTACAGCTGTGGCCACGTGGATGCTGGAGGAGTGACAGGACTGGGTCTCTTGTTTTTTAAGCAGGGTCTCATTGCTACAATTATTGAATGTATCTTTTAAAGATGAATATAAAACAGTTACCCTCCCAAGCAAATCATAAAACAAATTATGCCCTTGCCACCCAGAACTACAGAGAAACAGCAGGCTCTTCATGGCACAGAGAGTAATGGCTGCAATATTAAAACAATGATGGGAAAACCAGGATCCAATAGCTGAAGGCAGGGAGGAAAACAGCCTCGTAATCCCCCAGGGATAATGGGTCTCACCGACAGGTCCCGGTGATTTATTGTTCTTAATGTACTTATTTTTATTTGTCCCCTTCAACACGGAGCTTTGTCACTGAAGAGATTTGATAATGGCCTGTTTGCAGTCACTTAGGCTCCCGTAATAAAGCGCCACATTTTGGCTGTCTGTAGATTGCGCTGGCTTCGTTGGCATTCTCCCTTCGATGTCACCTTCACTGGCTGAGATGGGATAGATGTAGATAAGGGCTGCCTCCCTTTCGTATTCGCGTCATGCTGTCCCATCCCGACTTCTGCCTGATAGCCAGGCTTCCTCGGTGGCTTTCCAGGCCCAGCCTGCCTCCTGCTTTCATTTTGTTCTACTTTGGGACAACAGGAAGGAACCCCTTATTCTGCCTGAAATAATAATAGATCCCTGGGACTTTTATCTTTATAGACTACCCATGAGAGTTTACTGCTTGCAGCTTTTTGAGTGAGCAAAAATAAAAGCAGAAGAGTGGTTATGTGGGGTTTTGCAAAAGAATGGGCTTGATTTAAAGGCCGTAGTGCCTTCTCAATGTGGCAGCCAGCTGCTTTGCAAAGAAGGGTGTGTGGGATTCAACAGTTGTGAGTGGATCAACCTGAGGCTTTCAGTTCAGCTTCCTCCTGGGCTTTCAGGGCAGGGAGGTAGAAGCTGTCCAGGGAGCTCCACAAAGGAGGCATGACTGGCTTCCTTCATGCAAAACTGTCCCTGACCTGCTAAGGTTGGGGTGAAGAAATCCAGGAAGTGAGAAACAGGGCGATAACTGGAAAAGCAGCTTCTCATGCCTGTAATCCCAGCACTTTGGGAGGCCGAGGCGGGCGGATCACGAGGTCAAGAGATCAGGACCATCCTGGCTAACATGGTGAAATGCTGTCTCTACTAAAAATACAAAAATTAGCCAGGTGTGGTGGCATGCACCTGTAGTCCCAGCTACTCAAGCGGCTGAAGCAGGAGAATGGCTTGAACTCAGGAGGCAGAGGTTGCAGTGAGCCGAGATCGTGCCACTATATTCCAGCCTAGGCAACGGAGCAAGACTCTATCTCAAAAAAGAAAAAAAGGCAGCTTGAACTCTTTTCCAGGGCAGCACGTGTTTCCTCTCTTTGAGGACCCCTGTCTGATATCTCAGGTCTGGTTGGCGGGGAAGGTGCTGTGCTGGGTAGCATCTGACACTTGGCCCCTGTAGCACAGCTGGGAGAGAGCTTTGCTTTCATTCTGAATACTGAGAGAGAACAAGCGAGTATCTAATTACAGAAAAGTCAAACAGTGTAACCGAAAAAGACTCCTTTAAAATGCAGAAGGAGCAGCAAAAGTCAAGCACACCAGGAGCGGGAGCTGGGAGTGGAAGCGGTCAGTGTCCCTAGGCCTCAGTAGATGGTGTGCTGCAGACACTGTGAAGTTGGCACATTCTAGCAAGGTGACAGCATCATTGAGGGAGAGATGGTGCTGACAGTAGGACGAAGCTCTCCGTCACCAGGGCACCCTTTACTTTCCCTATGCCTCTGTCAAAAGTTTTAACAGGCTCCCAAACCACTGGGCCCTAATACACGGTACATTTTGGCCTCAAATGTGCCTGTGGTACCATATGATCCAGCAGTTCTGCTGAGTATATACCCGAAAGGATTGAAAGCAGAGTCCTAAAGAGATATTTGCATATCTATTTTCATAGCAGCATCATTCACAATAGCAAAAATGTGGAAGCCACCCAAGTGTTCATGAATTGAAAGGCTAAACACCATGTGGTGTAGACATACAGTGGAATATTATTCAGCCTTAAAAAGGAAGGAAATCCTGTCATATGCTGCAAACGTGGATGAACTTTTTTTTTTTTTTTGAGGTGAGTCTCACTCTGTCGCCAGGCTGGAGTGCAGAGGCGGGATCTTGGCTCACTGCAACTTCTGCCTCCTGGGTGCAAGCGATTCTCTTGCCTCAGCCTTCCATGTAGCTGGGACTACAGGTGCACATCACCACGCCCAGCTAATTTTTTGTATTTTTAGTAGAGAAGGGGTTTTACCATGTTGGCCAGGGTGGTCTCCATCTCTTGACCTCGTGATCTGTCTGCCTCAGCCTTCCAAAGTGCTGGGATTATAGGTGTGAGCCACCATGCCTGGCCCAACATGGATGAACTTTGAGGAACATGAGGCTGAGTTAAATGAGGCAGTCATTAAAAGATAGATATTTATCATTCCACTTATATAAAGTCCCTAGAGTAGTCAAATTTGTAGAGACAGAAAGTAAAATGGTGGTTTCCAGGGACTAGGGGAAGGAGAGAATTGGGCGTGAGCTTTTAAGGGGGACAGAGTTTGGGAAGATGAAACAGTGCTGGAGGTGGATGTTGGTAATGGTTGCACAAAAATATGAATGTGTGTAATTCTACTGAACTGGTCCCTTAAAAATAGGTAAAATTCTAAGTTTTATGTTGTGTGTATTTTACTACAATGAAAGTAAGATATCTTTGGCAGGCGGACTCTAAGTCGGCCCTCGTGATCCTCGCCTCCGGATGTGCTCTTGTGTAATCCCTTTCACTTGGGTGTGCAAAGGACTTGTGACTTCTTCCAGCAAGACCGTAGCAGAGGCGACGCATGTCGCATCTATGATTATGTTTCCTTACGTAAGACCCCATCTTTGTAGCAGACTTGCCCTAAAGGATTTCCTTGTTGGCTTGATGAAGTTGGCATGTTGAGGGAGCCCACGTGGCAAGGAACTGTGGGTGGCTTTGAGGAGCAGAGGGTGACCCCTGCCAGCAGCCAGCAAGAAGACAAGGACCTCAGGTACAAGGAAGTGAATTCTGCCAGCACAGGAGTTGGCTTGCGGGTGGATTCTGCCCCAGAGCCTCTGCAGGAGAACACCCTCTGGGGACATCTAGGCTGTAGCCTTTTGAGATTCTGGATCCATAGATGCAGCTAAGCCATGCCCACACTCCTGCTGAGCTATAGGGACTGTGAGATAATAAATATGTGCTGTTTTGAGCCATCAACTTTGTGACAGTTTGTTACACAGCAATAGATAACGAATACGTAGCCTCCCAGGAGACCTTCCTCAGTTCATTCCATCCTAGTTTTCCACTCTGGTCACCTCGGGTTTCCGTCTCCTCCTCTTGTCTCTTGTGAGTGGGCAGATGGCCTGCTTTTCTGTTTTCTGTTTATGCTCAAATGCATTCATAGTTACAATCAATTCGTCCTCCCGGTGCCTACTTGCTCTCTCTGGTTTCTCTGTTTGTGTGTCCCATCCAGAGACTCAGGGTACCAACTCTGCCCACCTCTGTGCAGGTGCACTCGCCCTCCCATCCCCCACAGCACTCCCACTGGCAGTGGCCTGACCCCATATCTTGCCTCTATGTTATAAGGCTCCTGACACAAAATACAGGTGATCAGTGATCAGATTTTCTAGGGTGGCTCTAATTTCAAATACTCTGCCTCATTTGTTATCCCCAGAAACTATTAAATGGTCTCAGATGTTCTACTTTGGTATATAAGCTCTTCCTGGGCTGGCTCCCATATAGCAAATGGAGAAGTGCCACTGCCATTTTTTTGAGCACCTGCTGAACGCCAGACACTTGATTCATGATGCTCATTGTGTTTTCCCAGCAGCCTGATGAGGTGGCTGTCATGCTGCCTGACTTACAGAGGAGCACACCGAGGCCACTTGGGGTTCATTTCCTCCCCATAGGAGCTGTGTGTGACCTCGCACCAGGTATGGGTCCAGATGAGGATGAGAACTCCAAAGCCCTGTCCTAACTTGCCTGGGGCCACTACCTCAGAAGAGCACAGTAGTGTTTCTGCCGGCTTCCATGTCCCAGTTTTGTTTGAAAAATAGAGTTGGTGCACACAGAGGCTGCTTGGAGGTTTCCGGTAATTCATTCTGATGGACACCAGTGGGACAGTGTTGGGTAAGGGGCACAGCTAAAGCCTCAGATTGAAATCAGGAGAGGAGATGAGGGGTCAGGAATAAGGTTGTAGCTGGGGTAGCCACCCAAGTGAGTACAGTGAGGGATCCACAGTAGTTCTCACCTAGGATGTGTACTAGAATCCTCTGGAAAGCTTTAACTCATGCCAAGGTTTGGGAGTCACCCCTGGAAATAGTGATTTTAATGGTTTGTAATGCATTGTGGGGACCAGGATCAAAAACTCCCCAGGGGATCTGCATAGGCAGCCAAGATTTAGAACACTGGGAAGGAGGCCTCCATATGGTACAGGTTGAGCCGGAAGTAGAGAAGACAGAGCCTTAGGATAAGGGCGGGGCCTGGACCAACAGTGCAACTCCCCTTCCCATCTAGAGGCTGACCCTGAGTACTCATAGGTCAACTCCCCTCCCCATCTGGAGGCTGACCCTGAGTACTCATAGGTCAACTCCCCTCCCCATCTAGAGGCTGACTCTGAGTATTCATAGTCTAAGACTGCAGGCCGGGAGCCCAGTTTGGGGACCCCATGAGGCATGCTCATGCTTTTCCTATGGAATTGATAGATTTCTCACATCTTCAGTGCCTTCAGTGTGCTTCCTACTCAACATGTAGTGAAAGGGGCAGAGGTGCCCTGTGAGACTTGTGACGTTCAGCGGGCCTTAATAATATGCCTGCATGGACTGCGTTTTGTCATTGCTTAGAGTTTGTGGTTAAACGTGGGGTTTGCGGTGCTCCCATGTGACCTGAATACCACTTTATGAGAGGGATTAGATTGCAAATACCTTGTAGGTGGGGACCCAATAGTTGTGCCTGCTAGGATGAATGATGTGATGGTTTACCTGTACCACTTAATTTAATGATTTATTTCAACAGCTTTTGAAAGTTGAAGCCCAGAGGCCTAAGGTCATTTTGGGAGGTGAAAAACTTGGTGATTTTTCACCCTATTTAAATTTGTGGCTCTGGGATAATTCCACCCTTGCCTTCTCTACCCTGCTGCATTTTTTCCTATAGCATCACTATTTGTTAATATGCTGTGCATTTATCTGAGCGTGAGCTGATGAAGGCAGGGGTTTCTGTCTCTTTGTGGTCTCACGCACAGAGGGCTCTCAATAAATATTTGTTGAGTGAATGAGTAAATGGTGGCCTCTGCTGGTGTTACTGGATCCAGAAAGGAAAAAGAATAGTTTAAGATTTGTTCCTTGGTTGAGTTCCGAGAGGAACTGCAGGATTTACTGGGGTGGTGGGAAGAGGAAGAGGTACAGTGCTATGGATAAATTTTGTTTCACCTACGCTTTTGGAGCTGGTGTTTTCTTTCTCAATTAGAATGCATTTTTTTTTTTTTAGCGGTTACTTTGTAATGGAAAATGACACTTCTGCCGGTTTTAGTCTTTTATGTCTTCTAAACCGAGCCCTTTCCTCCTGCTGTGGCTTCAATAATGCATCGTTTCATAAGTTCACAGAATTTAATGTGCTTCTGCTGAACCCCTAGTCTCCGCTAGATAGTTAAGTGAAAATTAACCACTGTAGGTTGGATTCAAAGTCACCTATTCACCTTCTCCCGTTTTATCCCTTTCCCTCACTCCACGTATGCAAAACAGTGTTGCATTTTTCTTTTTTGAGAACTAGGGCATGATGTGTGCCTGCACACGGGCTCTTGTGTGTGAATGGGAATATTGATTTATTTCAGAATCGTAGATCCATGAAAAAATAACAGTGCGAACATACAGATTTTTGAAATGCTGCCTCTTCAGCTGAAGTACAGCGGAGTCTAGGGACCTGTAGCAAACTAATATATAACGAGGGGTGCCACTGTTGTACCATCGTTAGAATTCACAGTGGCTGCTAGTGAAACTGGCATGCGTCTTGACAAGGCTGTGAAATGTAGCCAGTCTTCTTTCATTCATTCATTCATTTTTTCAGACCCAGATGATCATTTTACATGCATGAAGCGCCGGAGTGGTGGATGTGATAGGCTGTTTGCATTCACTGCCTCAGTTCTTCACACCTTTCTGAATTCCTACCCAATTCCTTTGACTTTGGACTTTGAGTTTCGTCATGTGACTTGCTTTGGGCTGTAGTATGAGGTGGAGGAGATGATATGCCAGTGTTAAGCCTACGCCTTAAAACATCTTGAGGGTTTCTGCTTTTTTGTGTGTCCCTGCTTTTGCCACCAAGAGTGTGCCCTGCTAGCTGCTCGTCAGAAGAGGAGTAGGAGAAGAGAGCGGAGCTGTGCAGCCAATGCATAGGCCCTCCACGAGAAACCAAGTCCAACCTAGATCAGCCAAATCCCAGCCGACCTGCAGGTGCATGACTGGAAATAAGTGATCTTGCCTCAAGATGCTGGTTGTGGGATGGTTCATTAGGTAGTATTATTATGCAACAAATGACTGATGTAGGGGGCTACTAACATGATTCAGACATGAATCCTGGTTGGAAGAAGTTTTGTAGTTTGGTGAGGGTGGTGAGAAGGCTATGACAAGATGGTGAACTCGTGTACATGGTAGAGAAAGTATGAAATGTCTTTAAAAAGGACTCAGTTGTCTGCATGCAGTGGTTCACGCCTGTAATCCCAGCACTTTGGGAGGCTGAGGTGGGTGGGTCACCTGAGGTTGGGAGTTTGAGACCAGCCTGACCAACATGGAGAAACCCCGTCTCTACTAAAAATAGAAAATTAGCTGGACGTGGTGGTACATGCCTATAATCTCAGCTACTCAGGAGGCCGAGGCAGGAGAATCACTTGAACCCGGGAGGCAGTGGTTGCAGTGAGCCAAGATCGTGCCATTACACTCAAGCCTGGGCAACAAGAGTGAAATTCCTTCGCAAAAACCCTAGGAAGGACTCAATCAGAGAAGACCTTGTGGTGGGAGTGGCTTTTGAGAAGACATTTTTAGATGCTGTTGTCAAAGTCCAGAATAGAGGAACATTGACTAGGATTCTGAGTTAAAAATACGCGATATTTCAAAGTTGATTTCTCATCACAGCCAATGCATTGATGCCAATTTTCCATTAAATTTCTGATGACTTTGCTTTTGATGAACGAAAACCAGACTCTTAAAACTTAAAGCTAAGGTGCCATCAGAGAACATCTCTTTTTGGTAATAGTCAGCATTTACAGTGCTTCTCACAAAGAATTTTATCCAACATAATTGGTGTGTGTACTGTGTGCCAGAGATGTGTTTGCTAAGTATTTTATAGATATGATCTCATGTAATACTCATCATCATCTTAAGAGTTGTAAGTACTAATGTTGGGTCCGTTTTCCAGGTAAATTAACCAAGCCACAGAGGGTAAGTTACTTGCTAAAGTCATGCAGTAACATCATATTCTCATTCTCCTTCCTGCACCTATTTCTCCTACTGAATTGGTATCCTCTCAGTTCATTTTTTTTTAATGGCTAGCACATAGCATGGTGCCTTGCACATAGTAGTTGCTCAAAAAGATGTCTTTGTGCAACAAAAAGTGAATAAATCTTTTAAAAAGGAATAATGGCTTCATCCATGTCCTTATGGAAGTCATAGCCTGGTAAGGAAGTGAATTTGTGGACTAATTCCTGTAAAACAAAAGGGACAAGTTTAGTGGTGGAGATATTAGAAATTTTTATAGGCAATTGGTGTAGAGCACAGAGGAGAGCCTGTTGATTCAGCCTCAAAAGATAACATTTCTGGAACTGGTGAACTCTGAAATGAGTCTCAAATGAGGGATCTGAATGAGGCGAGCGGGAAGCAAGGGGGCCTGCCTGTTGAGGAGACGAGGGTTCACAGAACCATATGCAGCTTCCCATAAGCACAGAACCATATGGAGCCCAGGATAGCTTTGGAGACATGTAGGTGCTCAGTTGTAAATGTTTGTCTTTCTGACCTGTTGCAGGCCATGGCACGAGGGCAGTAAATCTCTGAGCAGCTGTGCACAATAAAGCCATAAAAACTTGAGTGGCTATAGTCTTCTAACCCCTTTGTTTCCACCTGCTTAATGCTTGTTGCTTTAGGGAAACAGAGGCAGCACACCCTCTGCCCCCACCGCACAATCATGACCTACTCTGTCTTAACCCGAGGAACTGGTGCCTATCAAGGCTGGCTTATCACGAAGGTCACAGTCCTTTTGAATAGATGCGGGAATTTTGCAGATATCAAAATGATTTGAAATAGCTTGTTGTAGTTTCAACCTTGACAGCGTTATGTGCTGTGCCTCTTGGTTTTTGAAATAATTTTTTGATGATTCTCAACTGGACTCAGATGTCAGCATATACCTGTGAGATGGTGGTGAAGTTCTGTTGCAGCATTTTGAGCCTCCGTTTTTTCATTTCTTGCAGCTTTTCGAGCCTCAGTTTTTTTTCATTTGTGAAACAGAGATAAAATATGCCTCCTAGAATTGCTGTGCGGGTTAATTTGAAAAAAAAAAAAAACAACTCATTTTTTTAAAAGCACCAACTACAGTGCCAAGCACTCTTTTTAGCCTCTGTATGAATGAATTCACTTGACATTTTAAATCCTCACATAAAACCCTAAGACGGAATAAATATGAATGCTAGCCCTACCTTGCATCTGAAGCGTTGTGGAGTTTGATGACTTGCTTAGAGCTGCAGGGCTGGTGAGGGGAGAAACTAGGATTTGAACAGCAGAATTAATGCGCTTAACCCTGAATCTGTAGCAGATCTGTTTCTAGAATGTGGCAGGTGCACGCGGGTCGCTAGTTCCCTTCTGTCTTCAGACCACTGTCATTGTTCTCTGCCAGGCCTGAGGAGCCAGTGGGCCAGCTGGGCTGAGAGAGCTTGACAGGGCCCTGGCCTGGCTCCCCGTTTACGTGGGGCAGAAACCTGGGACATCCCTTTCAGCACTGACGTGGCTGGTGGTTTGCATTTGCCTACGTGTTCCTCATCTGTCTGTCTCATGAGATTTCACACTACACAGGGGCGGGGACCATTTTCGTTTTCCTGGTCCACACTGTTTCTGGCACTGAGCTTTACATCCTTCCCTCATTGAACACTCAGAAAATCATGGATGAAGGAATGAATGAATGAATGAATGCATTTTCATTCACTTCTCCCCTCCCCTGATCTTCTGGTCCCTCTGGACTACTCTCCCTTCAAGACCCAGTTCAAATGACCCCATCCCCTTGCAGGTGCCTCCGTGAATGTTGCCTGCATCTCCTTTGTTCCCTGCCCATGAGCCCCTCCGGGATCCCTGCAAACCCCAGAACCAGAGCCTGCCTCCCCATGCTGGATGTTCCTAATCAGTGGTCTTGACAGGAGTTGATTGAACAGAGCCCCTATTTGAGAGGAGCCTGACTCTTGCCTCTGCTAGACTTTACAGAGGACCAAGAATAAAAGATCTATTTAAGGAAACCATTGCGCAAAATTTTCAGATATTCCAGCTCCAGAATCTCAAACTTATGAATGGACAAGCTCCAAAAGATACAGTTTCTTTTCTCTCATTGAAAAAGATGTCATAAATGGCGCTAGGAAATGCTGCTGGTACGCAGAAGCCTGCCTAGCCCAGGGGGGAGCTTCCTGGACCTTTGCCAGGAAAATATTCAGACAGATACACTTGCAAACCTGACAGTGAAAACGGAAGACAATACAATAGAATAAGAATCTTTTTCATTTCCATTCAGTGAGGGGGGCTTGAGAAAAAAGCTCACGAAATTAAAAGGAGAATGAAGACGCTTCTGAAGGGAGCTAGGTAAGAATTTTAGGGGCAGGTGGTATCTGTTATTTATTGTGCCAGTTTTGATGACAGATTACAGTATATGCTTTCTTTTGGGGAAGGGAGGTGAGATCCTGGTTGAAAGCTCAGGCTTTAGGGTCAGGCAGATGTTGATTTACGACAGGAACTTAAATGTGTAACTGACTTTAAGTAAGCTACTAAAAAACCACCAGTCTCTTTATCTCTAAATGGGGTGAAGTACTTGATAAGTGTCCTGAGTGTTGTGTGAGGATATATTTGTTTTCATTTTGTTTTGAGATGGAGTCTTGCTCTGTTGCCCAGGCTGGAGTACAGCGACACGATCTCAGCTCACTGCAGCCTCTGCCTCCTGGATTCAAGTGATTCTCATGCCTCAGCCTCCTGAGTGGCTGGGATTACAGGCACCTGCCACCATGCTTGGCTAATTTTTTGTATTTTTAGTAGAGATGGGGTTTTGCCATGTTGGCCAGGCTGGTTTTTAAGTCCTGATCTCAGGTGATCTGCCCACCTTCATCTCCCAAAATGTTGGGATTATAGGCGTCAGTCACTGCACCTAGCCTGGGTGAGGATTTATTTGAAGGTGCTTTGTAGGTAGTTGAGGGCTCCATAAATGTTAACCATCTCCCCCGTCTGTGATACAAATACTATGTGTTAGTCCACTTGTCCACTATGTACACATCATTTATTGGATGGGAGGGAAATGGAAAGGCATTTGCAAATGCAGAAGGAAGGGATTTTCTTGAGATCATTGAAGATGGTGACAAAATGGAAGGGAGAAGCATCTTCTGGGTCGTGTGGGTGGCTACTTATAACCAAATACTGGCCCTACCTTTGCACCCATGAGGCGTTGCTTTGGTATAAAATGGTGCCTCTTTAATTGAGGGAAGAGATTGAAGTGTAGAGGGGGCTGACTGTGGATCCGGAGTATTGGTGGTTCCACAGTGTTGTCTGCATTGGGAAGGAACGATGGAATGAGCTCTCCGTGCACAGGCGGGGGCCACCATCTTCAGGAGAACCTGGCCAGAGTGGGCAGAGCAGACCATACTCCCCCATGGGAAGTGGTGGCTTCGGTTCGGGGGAGTAGCATCAAACGTATGTTAAGTTGACTGAATCTTGTTGATCTTCAAAAAGAACCTTGTAAGTTTGTTTTGATTTCAGGATTGTTTCAGAGCTAAAATCGTAGGCATGAGAACCTTGTCCTCGTCTGTTTAGGCTGCTGAAGTAAAAATGCCATCAACTGGGTAACTTTTAAATAACACGAGTATACATCTCACAGTGCTGAAGTGTGGGAATTCCAAGATCAAGGTCCTAGCAGATCTGGTGCCTGCCAAGGGCCTGCTCCCTCTTGACCTTCTCATGGTGTCCTCATGTGAAAGAAGGGGCCAAGAAGCTCTCTGGTGTTTCTGTTTTGAGGGCAGTCCTCCCCTTCTCAAAGTCTCCACCTTCATGATGTGAACACCTTCCAAAGGACCCACCTTCTAATACCATCACATTGAGGGTTAGAATATTGACAGAGGAATCTTGGGGGGACATAGGTATTCAGACCACAGCATATCTCATTTGGTGTTCACGTGCTGTTCTTTTTACTTGGAATTCTGTTTCCTTCACTTCCCCACCCCGACCTCCATAACCCCTGCTCTGACCCAGGTCTCTGTTTCATTACCGTCTTTTCAGCTTACCCTCACCACCTTGCCCAGGTCAAAACTTGCCTTCTGTATTTGTAAAGCCCTGCGAGGCACCTTTCCGAGTTGATTTTAAAGGCTTTTATGGGATGTTCTGGTTCGTTTCTTTCTTCCCTGCTGTACTGGAAGCCTCATGAGAGCAGAGAGTGTCTTGTTGTCATTTTCCTTGCCACTGGATCCTGCAGTGGTGAGTGAGTGCCTGGTGTTTGGTGTTCAATAAACGTTTGCTGTGGAAATAATTTTTTAAATTTTCATGTCTTACATGTTGATGTTTTCTTTTCCTTTTCTTTCTTTTTTTTCGTGAAACAGAATCTCCCTCTGTTGTCCAAATGCAGGATCTCGGCTCATTGCAACCTCCCGAGTTCAAGTGATTCGCCTGCCTCAGCCTTCTGAATATCTGGGATTACAGGCGTGGGCCACCATACCCTGAAAATTTTTGTATTTTTAGTAGAGACAGGGTTTTGCCATGATGGCCAGGCTGGTCTTGAACTCCTGCTTAAGTGATCTGCCCACCTTGGCCTCCCAGAGTGCTGGGATTACACTCATGAGCCACTTTGCCCAGTCCATTTTAATGTTTAAATAACATAGGGGTACAAACAATTTAAGCCCAAACTAGGTTCTCTTCCAGTTTCTTTTCTGTACATGTGGTCCCTAGTCACACATGTCCCAGGAACATCCTGTAAGAAGTCCGGAGTGCCTAAGGGGGAGTGTCTGAGCTCCCAAGTGTAGGAGAGGAAAATGGGAGGTGGGAATTTGTTGGGTCCTTACTAAGCACCAGGGAACAGGGTTACCGTGAATCGGCTTCCATGGGTCTAGCCTGCACCACAGCTTGACTGCGTGGTTACCTGAGATGCTCACAGGAGGGAGTTTGACTTCAGGGATACCCTACCTGAGGTTCACATCTTTTTATTTTATGTCTTTATTTATTTATTTACCAGAATCTCACTCTGTCACCCAGGCTGGAGTGTAGTGGCATGATCTTGGCTCACTGTAATCTCTGCCTCCCAGATTCAAGCAATTCTCATGTCCCAGCCTCCCCAGTAGCTAGGATTACAGGAGCGTCACCACACCTGGCTAATATTTGTATTTTTTGGTAGAGATAGGGTTTTGCTATATTGGCCAGGCTGGTCTCGTACTGCTGGCCTCAAGTGATCCACCCACCTCGGGCTCCCAAAGTGTTAGGATTACAGGCCTGAGCCACTGTGTCTGGCCACAACTTTTATGGTCAAGAAAGTCGGGCCCCAGTGGAAGATGAGTAGGAAGTAGTAGCTTGGGTGTTTCATCTCCTGGAGGGTAGCTGAGCTGCTTATGCCTGCAGTGAAACCTCTGAATGGGTGTCACTCACTAGCTTTCATTATAATTGTAACTTTGTTTTCATAGCATTTCAGAGGTTATAAAGCACATTAACAAGCTTTGTATTGCTTTATCAATATCAGTCATTCCTTAAAGCAGCCTTATGATGTTGATATGAGATAAACATTCCTATTTTTGCAGATGAACAGACTGAGGCTTTGGGGGATTGGTGTGAACTTGGGGCTTGGGACTTAATGTGTATTTAGCCGTCTAAAGTATGGGTGTGTGTGCTCCAGTTCTACTCCTGGGAGAAAGTCCCAGAGGCTGTAGTTGGAGCTGCCCCCTCCGCAGAGGGTCAGCTGAGATATCAGCTTGAAATAAAGTGGCTCAGTAGCAATGTAATTATATTTTCAGCAACTTAAAAAGTGATAGATTGATTGGTTCTAGGAAGTGGAACACACACCCTAGTGCTGTGTAAACCTGGGTTTGAAAGTGAGGGTTTTCACTCTCTGGCTGGTGTAGATTACTTAACATCTGAGCCTTAGTTTCTGCATGGGTAAAATGAGGATGATAACGTTTAATCAGAGTGTTACGACGAAGTGAGTTATCATTTAAAAACTGCCTAACTTAGCATTTATACAAGTTCCAGTCATTATTCGTATTCTTCCAAAGGTTTTACCTATCCTTTTATTAAAAAAATTTTTTTTTCTCTGTGGAAAGCCTCACGAATACATGTGCCATTGGTGCCATCATGAGCTCAGGGTGACTCCGCCTTTGTACTTGGCCGGCATCTCAGAAGCTGTGGGAAGCTTGGGCTTCAGAGAACTGGAGGGGAGGTTGATTTGTGCCATCAGGAAACCTAGGGTCGCTCTTGTCATTGTCCTTGGTAGACAAAGGTTGACTTGTGGAGTAAGTGCATGCCTGCCACTAAGAGGGTGATTTGCAGGAGGTGGGAGGCTTTCCTTCCCTGGGCAGGCAGATTAAAGGCTGGGTTGCCGGCCCTCCGCAGCGCAAGCGGTGACCTCGAAAATCTGGCAGCTCCGCGGGATGGTGGCATCTGGCCTTTCAGGGCCTCCCCAATCTGGTCTTGCCCGGTCTCCCACAGGTTCCCTACATAGTTGTGACATTCCAGCCAAACTGACAGTCACTTGGATGTGGCACATGCCTTCCCATGGTCAGGCCCTTTGCTTGGCCTGGCACAATATGAGGGCCTCAGAAGAGAAGTGGGGTTTGATAAGTGGGCTGCTTCTCCCTCCCTGACTCACCCTGAATGACAGCTGTGTGTGAAGAGCATGCTCGTTAATGCCATCAGAGGAAAGGGGGTCAACGTATGGTGACCCGGGATGATGTTCCCTGCAAGCGCACAGTCGCTTTAAAGTGGTGTGTTCCCAGCAGCGTGGATGGACAGCTGCGGTAATGATTCGTACACGGAGGAAGCTGGTGTTGACTGAGGCCCATCGTATACCCTTGGTTTCTGCCCCAAATGAGCTGATCTTCTTGTTGAAGGTGAGACAGGTGGTGTGGTTGGTGGGCAGCGACCAACCTGACTTGAACAGGTTTGAGTCTTTATTTTTCTCATTGATTCATCACACAACTACTTCTTGTGCGCTACTGTATGTGAAGTACTGTTCTAAGTACTGTGGAACTGCTAGCAAACCAAGGGACACACGTGCCTGCCTTCATGGAGTTTGTGTTCCGACAGAGGGAGAGAGACTAACAAAACAAGGAGAACATACTGTGCCTCCTGTGGTGGTAAATCCTCAGAGAGAAGAAAATACAGGTGGGAGAGAGAGGCAGGGTGGAGTGTGTGTGTTGGCAGGAGTAGGGGAGGGTTTGCAGTTTTAAGGAGGTTGATCTAGGAGAGTTTGCAGAGGTCATTGGAGCAGATGGCTGAAGATGGTGAAGGAATGAGTGATTGGGCTTTCTGGGGAAAGAGCTGAGGCCCATGCCAGTGCAAATTCCTTCAGGCCATTTTTCAACTGCTAATAGAGAGACCACAGAGGGGTCATGTGCCTGGAAGGGAGCAAGCCGCTGGGAGAGTAGTGGGAGAGGATGACAGAGAGGAACGGAGGCCCAGTTGTTCTGGGTCTTCTGGGCACAGGGGTGCATTGGAAGAGATGGCATGAGCTGATTCGTGTTTATCAGGATTGTGAGGCTACTCCTTGGTTGCACATTGGCCCCAGGTAGCAAAGGCCGAAGCAGGGACACTGCGGAGGGCTGTACTTCAGGCAGGAGATGAAGGTGACTTGGGCCAGGGAGACATATTGGCAGGCTTTGAGAAATAGATGAGTCTGAGTCTCTGTTGCTTACATTCTCTATAACTCTGGCTGAGTTACTTTATCTTATTACACTTTAATTTTCTTGACTCTGCAATGGAAATAATAATACCAGAGCTTCCTGGGTAGGCTGCAAGGTGCTGGCCAAGCATCAGCATGCTTGCAAAGCAGCACTCCTGCACACTGTGGGGGCTGGAGGTGTGTGCACGGCCCTTTCCATCGTATCTCACTGGAAGGGTCTTAAGCTGCTGAGGCTGAAACATAAAGATAACGGCAGCTTCTTTCCGCATAGACTTCTCTGGCATTGGCATCCGAAGATATCTTTAGAAATCTTCTAACCCATTCTTGGTTATTATTTGCAATCCAGTGTCCAAAGTGATGAGTTTTCCCAGTTTCTTCATAATTCATCCAGCCGTGTGTCATGTCTCATGGCCCCCTTGGATTTGTGGAGAGACCGGGGTGACTCGTAGATCCATGTTGAGGAAAACTGGATTATGGAGTGATTAATTGAAAGAGCGCTCCATCAGTCTGTTAAAATCCTCATCATTTGGGGCTCTTGGAGTTCAAGTTGATCATAGCCAAGGGAGAGGAACGGCAGGAGAAAATTAAAATTTCTGCCCATTTATGTAAGCAGGGCATGCATACCTGTCGTCTCATGATCGAATCTCACAGGTTTCCTAGACATGTTGAAGTGAGGTAATTAAGTGCATCCTATTGCTCTGTGGAATGTATGAAACTTATTTGCAAAGTACCTTATTTGTAACTCTTCATTTGCTTATATGATAAAAATTAGCCTTACTGTTCCAGTGTTACTGATGAGAGGCTGAGTTTCATCTTTGGCGTTTTTCCTAAGCTTTAGCAGTGCACCCCTGCAGAGAGGTCTCCTGGCTGGCCTCTGCTTCCCTCATGCGCCCCTTTATCACTGCTGAGGGTGCAATGGCGGGGCATCTTGGCATGATTTGAATGTAGCCTGCATTGACTTGAAACACAGGCATTTCATTTGCCTGAGGTTACTGGCCTTTTTATTTCATAGAAGGCAAAGAGAATTGCTAGAATTTGCTGGTGTGGCAGGGGTGTTAGTACGTCGTCTGCTGTATGAAAGTGCTGTTGGAGACTTTCATTCAGCCACCTTGGGCCATCCTGGTTGTGGTACTGCCCTGAGGGCTTTGCAGTGTCTGTCTCATGTTTGGAGAGCAAGTTCCATGTGTCACTGTGTGCAGAGTCCGGCCCCTGAAGATGATCACTCACTTAAAGGGTTTCTGTTTCATTAACTCTTTGTAGTGATACATTGTAACTTTTTTCCTGAAACACTAAGGCTTAACATGAGTGAAATATATTCTATAGACGGGTCTTTTTCAAAATAAGATCCATGGGTCTGTATTCTGCATGTTTTAGGAGAGGGAACTGTTTAAACAAAACAATTTAAAATGGGGGTTTATCTTCTGATGAATCTGAAAAACAAATGGCTGTGAAAATTTGCCACTGAAACATATTTTCGTAAGTCTCGTGCTTTTTAACATCACATCTCTTCTCCTTTAAAAAGGGTCAGGTTATTATCCACATTTCAGAAACCCAATGATAAATCTTATTTCTTTACCTTTCATTTCTCAAAATCCTTTCCAGGTGATGAGGTTTAGGCCTTCCTACACAGATGCTCACTTTTCCTCTGAGTCTGCCAGCTGCTCATTTGGAGAGGTGGAGGTGACTTCGCCTGGGTGACTTAGTGCAGGGGCCCTAGGGGCACCAGGGCCCGCCGCAGGCTTTGAGCAGGTTGCTTGTTGAGCTGGACAGCGAGCTGAGCAGCGTTGTCTTGTGCGCAGAACTTCTTTTTCGGCCCCAGGGGGCTCGTAACGGTGTTCTGGAAACCTGGTACACAAGAAGGCATGTGGAACGTCAGACTCTCCATATGGGAGCCTGTCAGGGAATGTCATCGCATTTTGGCCTGGCATCCTCTGTGGCATCTTTATTGAAAGTTAAAAAAAAAAATGAGCTACTAAAGAGGATAATTTGGAAGAATAACATTTATTCTTTGCAATCAGAAGGCTTAAAAAGTACATTAACATAAATACAAAGTGTATTAAACAAAATATATTCAAATAAAAAGTACATTAACATATAAAATAAATCTTGCTTCTGTCCCTCTGTGGCTGGGTTTGCTGTCCACAGATGAGTGCAAAGCAAGGCAGGTGTGAGAGAGAAGCATATACTTATGTTAAGATCTATGTCAAAAGTAAGAGGAGCAGAGGGAATGAAAATATCCCTATGAAATTTTTTTTTCAGAATTTAACGCAATATCTAGTTGACGATCCGGATGAAAACATCTCAGTCCCTTGTGACTGGGAGGTTAACAAAGCTTTCCCAGAGGAAAGAAAACATCATTTGTGTGGCATGGCTCTCCTTCATTGAAATGGGCAGAACATGGCTGTTAAGCCTAGGAGGGTGAGTCAGGCCACAGGATAGAGTAAGAGCGTACTCTTTAGGCCCCACATGGCAGAGAGTGGGCATGACTTGTGCACTGCTAAGCTCTGGGTTTTATCTGTGTCTCTTACGGCTCTGGAATATAGTATTTTTCTCAATTAAGCCGCTGTTTCCTTATCTGAAAGCTGGCATGGTGACGGCAGTCTTGCAGGATTGTTAGGATGTTCAAATGAGAAAGCATATCATAGTTTGCTCTGCTGTTTTTGCCATAGAAGCTGCAGATGGTTGAGATTTTGGTCAAGAAAGACTTTTCTTTCATCTGAGCTGACTTGGGCCCAAATATTCTGAAAAATATGGCAATCATGCTGGGTCCACAAGGCTGTAGGATTCTGTCTTTTATTTCAACGTCAACCTGTTTTATTGGCCTTCCGGAAATGCTTGCAGAAATAAGAGCATGTTAACGTGGGTGGACACACTTCGGAGTGCTTGATTAACTCAGCAATTAATAAAAATGGAGAGGTGACAATTGGTGTTACCAAGCTATGGTTGAAACCCATGCACTTGGCCTCTTTCCATGCAAGCAGATTGGTGGAGAAGCCACCCATGGGGAAGAACATCAGAATTCAGGAGAGTGAAGCTGGTTTGGAAAAAGGTACTTGGAACAAAAAACAGGGTGTCAAGATGAGCTGGTTGCTTATCGCATTCAGTTAATCAGCAGATACGTACTGAGTAATTCCCATGTACTAGATACAGTGCCAGGAGCCAAAGATACCTACATGAATTAGGCATAGCCTCTTTGAGGAGGCTTATGCTATTGTGGAGGTAATGAACAGATAAGCAACATGTTCTAATACACTGCGGCGAGCACAGGATAGATGGTGTTTCAAGTCACAGTGAACAAAAGAAAGAGTGGTTAATTAACTAATTAATGTTTTTTTGGAATCAGAGTCTTGCTCTCTCTCCCAAGCTGGAGTGCAGTGGCGCGATCTTGGCTCACTGCAACCTCTGCCTCGCCGGTCCAAGCAATGCCACCACGCCCTGCTAATTCTTGTATTTTAGTAGAGACGGGGTTTCACTATGTTGGCCAGGATGGTCTCGATCTCTTGACCTCATGATTTCACCCGCCTCAGCCTCCCAAAGTGCTGGGATTACAGGCCGTGAGCCACTGTGCCCGGCCAGTTAGTTAACTTTATGAAAAGGGAGAGAAGAGTCTTGACTTTGAAGAAGAGGTGGTTTGAGCCAGACCTGGCGGAGTAAGTTGCTAAGAAAAGATGTTCAGGCACAGAGGACTGGAGAAGCAAAGGCAGGGGGTCCTAAAATGAAGAGTGGATTTGCAGTTGTTAAGTGGGAAGACTAGCCATAGAGACTGGATTTGAAGTCTCCTTTGCCACTTACTAGCTGGGTGGCTGTGAATGAGTCAGTAAGCTGTCCTGTGAATGGTTTCATCATCTGTCAAATGGAAATGAAGTATCCATGTCTCAGGGGGGTATGGGAGGATTCCACGTTCGTTTAGTATGCTTGGCGTGTAGCAACCCCTCCTGAACAGTCAGTGTCCTGAGGCATCCCATGTTCTACTGTGTGCTGTATATAAGAAGAAAAGAAGCTAGGACTAGAAATGTCACTACGGCCAAGAATTGAAAGCATCTGAATGTCATGCTTCCTGATGACATCTCTGCAAACATTTACCCTCAGTCTTTTAAAACCACATCTTAAGCCGTCAAACACTCTGATCCTGTTAAACACAGTCACCCATTGGTGATCCCAGTGACAAGTAATTGAATGTTAGTTCTGGAGTCTTTCCTGGGTGATGGCCTGGAGAGACCACTCTTTTGAGGATTAGATTCAGAGATGGAGGTAAATGCGCATTGAGTATTAGGAAGAGCTGAGTTGAGCATTGAGTTTGATCTGGGGTTCAGATTCTGGCCTTACCTCCTTTGTTAGCCACTTGACCTTAGGCGAGGCACTTGGTCAGGTTCGTGTTTAGTTTCTACATCCATGAAGTTAACGTATTTGCATATTGAGATGTAACATTTTCTCTGAAAAGCTGGGATTGAAAATTCCTTTGAGGAAAGGAATTGACTTCCTTTAGGAGAAAAGCTTCGTAAGCTAGAACAGTGTCAGATAGAAATATGATGTAAGCTACATATGGGATTTTAAATATGTTAGTAGCCACATTTTTAAAAAGGTAAAAAGAAATAGGTAAAGTTAATTTAATAATATGTTGTATTGGCTGGGCGTGGTGGATCACGCCTGTAATCCCAGCACTTTGGGAGGCCGAGGTGGACCGATCACCTGAGGTCAGGAGTTCGAGATCAGCCTGCCCAATGTGGTAAAACCCCATCTCTACTAAAAATATTAAAAATTAACCAGGCATGGGGGCGGGCGCCTGTAATCCCAGCTACTTAGGAGGCTGAGGCAGGAGAATTGCTTAAACCCGGGAGGCGGAGGTTGCAGTGAGATTACGCCACTGCACTTTAGCCTGGACGACAGCAGCGAAACTCTGTCTCAAAAAAAGATGTTGTATGTAGCCTAGCATAACCAAGAAAAAAATTTAAACTCATGTATTATGTTCTTTATTTCATGCTGTCTTTGGACTCTGGTATGTATTTTATTTTCTTTTTTCTTTTTCTTTTTCTTTTCTAGACGGGGTCTCACTCTGTTGCTGAGGCTGGAGCGCAGTGGCAAGATCGTGGCTTACTGCAGCCTCCGCCTCCCGGGTTCAAGTGATTCTCGTGCCTCACCCTCCCAAGTAGCTGGGACTAGAGGTGTGCACCACCACGCCAGGCTAATTTTTGTATTATAGAGACAGGGTTTCACCATGTTGCCCAGGCTGGTCTCGAACTCCTGACTGCAAGTGATCCACCTGCCTTGGCCTCCCAAAGTGCTGGGATTACAGGCGTGAGCCCCTGCATCTGGCCTGTATTTTAATTTATAGCACAGCTCAGTTCAGAGCTGCCACATTTCAAGTATTCAGTAGTATTTTCCTAGATAATCGTATTGCATCCTTCTAGAATTCTAAGAAGTAATCATTTCTCCCATTTTGAAAATGGGAAAACTGAGGCATAGAGAGATGAAGTAACTTGCCCAAAGTGATACAATGAAGGTTTGAACCCGGATCATCTGTCTTCAGAGCTCTGCTGTGCTAGTTTCTTAAAAAGGGTTTGAAAAAAAATTTTTTTGGAGGAGACTTTGGGCTTCCATTTGGTATTTATACCTGAAGCGGAGAGATCATATTGACGAGACTGCGCCTCGCAAAAGCGTTAATAAAATTATATGGCAGATGCATCGCCCGGGACACCATTATTATACATAGCAGGGCCTCAGTAAATGGTATTCTTTACCTTTTCTTCAGGCCTGTAAAATAAGCTTTTTTAAAAAAGTGACTTTCTTAGTTTTGTTTACATCCAGATCTATTCCTGGTACATAGAAGATGCTCAGTAAATATTCGTGGAAGGCAGGGAAGATGCTTTCGAGTCACTGGATATGATGATTGCTCTGAGTTGTTGGAGCATCTGCACATGCAGTGGTACCTTTAGGTGGTGGGTTTGTAAATACAGCCCTGGGTGAAATGGGGCTTACGTGGAGAGATGACCAGAGTGTTCCGATCTGAAGTTTTTGCTCTGAGCTGAGGACAGTCACAAAGGCTAGTTTATGTGTCCCACGCCAATGCTTTTTTTTTAAGTACATTTTTATTTTATTAATTGTTTTATTTTACTTCAAGTTCTGGGATACATGTGCAGAACGTGCAGGTTTGTTACATAGGCATGCATGTGCCATGGTGGTTTGCTGCACCTGTCAACCCATCATCTAGGTTTTAAGCCCCGCATGCATTAGGTATTTGTCCTAATGCTGTCCCTCCCCTTGCTCCCCACCCCTCGACAGGCCCCAGTGTGTGATGCTCCCCTCCCTGTGTCCATATGTTCTCATTACTCAACTCCCACCTGTGAGAACATGGAGTGTTTGGTTTTCTGTTCCTGTGTTAGTTTGCTTTTAAATAGAAGTATAGCATATTATACCAGCAGCAAAGCACAGAAAGCATAAGTGTGCAGCTTGATGGATTTTCACAAAGGTAACACATCAGTATCACCAGCTCCCAGAACAAGAAATAGGACATTAACAGTGCCCCAAGCACATCCTCCCCCTCTCCCATCACTGCCCCCTGTGCCTCCAAGGGTGTCTGCCCTCCTGATTTGTGACTTCATAGATTACCTTTGTGGGCCCACACTTTTGAGCAAATTCTAATGGTGGGTGTTGTCATGGGGACTGGTATGGGGGTCCAGTTAGCTTCAGTCCTGTTTTATTTATCCCCAGGACTGGGGTTCTAACCTGGTTCCCGTGTTTATGGCACAGATGATAAACTACGGCCCACAGAGGCCATGTGTCCTACTGGCTCTTACGGTTAGAGAATAGATCAGTGATTCACACGCAGAGATGTCATGCTCCAAAACTTGCATTCTTGACCATGCTGTATGTTTCTTTCTATGACATTTTGTTCTGAAGTCCCAAGATTGGGATGCTTGGGTTGAGATCTTTGGACTGAGCTCTGTCTGGGAGTGGCTGCTGGAAAACTGTGGAGGAGGAACCCAGAGCCCAGTTGCAGCATGCTCCTGGCCCCCGGGCACTGAAGGCTGCACCTCACCTATCAGAAGTGACCTGGCTAGCAGAGCCCATCAGGTGGGCTGCCGGAGGTGTCAGGCTGTGGGACAGGCAGGCTTCTCATTGCCCTGTGTTTCCCACCTCCACTTGCTGCCAACAAGCACTCTCAGGCGCTGGCGAGGGAAACTTTCAATTAAACGAAGTCAGGCAGCTTACTCCCACCACAGTGAAAATGCCCTGTGCTGCCAGGTGTGAGCTAGATTCATTGGTCGCCTGCTCTGTGGCAGGGGTCATGGCTGGAGCTGCTGCCTGTCGGTTGCTGTGGATTTTAGCACCAGTCACGGCTCAGGGGATGCAGCAGGCATGGCAGGCTGGGGAGGGCAGTCTCTGCTCAGCCTGGAGTCCCCTTGGTGTGGTTGGAGATGGGTGTGTACGTTCACGAGGAGCTTTGCTCTCTCTGTGGCACAGTCCTCTGCTCCCACAGTTCCCAGTCAAGAGGGACAGGTGGTGGCTGTCATTCTGCAGTTGGCCTGGCCACAGAGAGACTTGCCAATGATTCTGGGTTGGAGACACCCCCAGCTTCCTTGGCCCAGAGACTGCAACTTGACCCATAAAGCCGTGAGCAGGCAGTTCCCCCAGCCTGGCTTTCTCTCCAGAATGGTGGGGGTGGGCTGTGGGCAGAAATACATATTATTACGCGAGGGTAAGTGCCCTGGGTTTGAAATTTAATTCAAAAGCCAAAATAAAATTGCCTCTCTGGAGGCAGTGGTTCTTATAAAAATGAAGCCAGTAATATTTATTGTAATCCCAGTGAGTGAGTTGTTGAGGAGCTTGTCCTTTGCTGGCCGCTGGGTCTAACCTCATAGATGGAGTGGTGTAGCTCTGGAGCTGGACTGCCTAGGATGAATCCTGTATTCTCTGCTTAGCCACGTGATATTGGACGTTTTTCGACTTTGCTGACTTTCTGTAAAACGGGGCTCACAACTGTTCCTACCTTTTAGAGCTGCGTTCATTATTAATCCATGTAAAGCACTTGGAATAGTGTCTGACGGGTCATCGGCTCCATACACATGTATGTAATGTTGGTGGAGTCAGTTACAGTCCTCTGACTATCTCCTGTGGTGGGTACATTATTATTTTATGAATAACAGACAAGGAAACTGAGGCACAGGCAGGCTAAGTTACTGGCCTGAAGTTTCACAGCCAGTAAGCACTAAGGTGGAATTTGAACCCAGGACCACCCGACTCCATGCTTTTCAACGATTGTTGGGTGGAAGTAGTGTTTTGCCCAAGATTTATCACCTAAAAATGGAATAGATTTCAAAAAAGATGCCCCCAAACTCTAACACTTCCAGTGAAAACAGGACAAGTACTATTTATTTCATAATCATTTACAATAATCAACATAGCTGCAGTTCATTGATCAAATGGCTCCGTTTCAGCTGCCAATGTACGTTGCTTTTCTGTTTGGGTCATGTCCTGAGACCTTTGTGAAAAAGTTCTAAGGTCAGATCAAAGCGGAGGCTGATGTGCTCCTGGAGGAGGAGGCGTCCTGGGGAGTGAGGACAGTTGCAGTAGCCTCCTAGAGAAGTAAAAGCCTGATGACCAGCTTTCTACCCTTTGTCTTCACAGAGTTTCCTTAAGGTGAGGCATGCCTGTGACCCTGGCCCGCTGTGTCCATCTAACCTCAGCATGTCTTATGTCCTGTCCTCAGATTCAGACGGGCTGTGACAAAGGACTGAGTTAGTCAGGAAAGAGGAGGTTTTGTGTTTGACAGAGGTAGGACGCAAAGAGCGGCCTGTGGAAACAATGTACCATTTTCTCATTTACGTTCCTGGAGCGGAGAGGCAGGAGAATAGAGGACCAGAGGAGAAGAATAAAGGAAGAGGGAGGGAGGGAGGAAGGGAGGGAGAATACAGTGGGGTGGGGAGGAATGAAGAAGTGTCAGGTTTGGGAGGTGAGAGGAGAAGGGATGGAGCCTCGTGGAGGAGGAGGAGGAAGAGGGAAATGAAACCGGTGACTTGCGCTTGGCTTCTTGTGACATGGAGGGAGGGCAGGGCAGGACCCAGGTGGGAGACAGATCCTAGTCCTGGTGGAAATGAGGAGGAGGAAGGCTGTGTGATGCAGGCAGCAGGCAGTGGGAGGGTGAAGAATGGCACGTGAATCTGAGAAAGGATCATACAAGTTTTAGTGCCAGAATTGGCGATGGGGCATTGTGGACGGGTACCTGGAGGCATGTGGTTGGCCCCTGGTCAGTGGCAGTTTCCTGTGCTCCGTGGTTGTGACATGCTGCTTCCTGGGTTGGTGAAGAGGCTGGACCCCAGGCAAATGAGCACCCTGAGCACCACCTGCTCTGTGGTTCCACCCGTCCTGTGTTGCCTGCCTGCACCTCAGCTTCCCAGAAGGCCCCAGGAGGGACTCAGCCTTCAGGGCTTTCAGCTGAGGGTAGGAAGTGCTCCATCTGACACTATTTAGAACAGACTATACAAAGAACTCCACAGCATGTCTCATTAGGCCAGGAACGCTCCAGCTAATCCAGGCGTGCCTTTGTCGTGCGCTGCTCATGCCAGGGGGGTTAAAAAAAGAAATAACGCCTGATCTAAGGGCCTTTTGCGGGCAGGGCAGAACACAAAGTCAGGCTGCCTAGGAGTGAGGTGGTGTGCTCTTTGGGGGCTAGATTCCCCCAGCTCCAGATCCTCTGGCCAAGTCAGTGCCCTCCTCCCGGGCCTCCCTCTTGCTGGGGGCGGCTCCGGCAGAGATGAGTGGGCATGCTTTCTGGTAAGAGGATCCGATTTTAATGTAAGAGGGTTGTTTGTGTGTTTTCCCAGCTAGGTCAGTTCCATGGCTTTTTTTTTTTTTTGTTGAGACAGAATTTCACTCTTGGCACCCATGCTGGAGTGCAGTGGCGTGATCTCGGCCCACTGCAACCTCCACTTCCCAGGTTCAAGCGATTCTCCTGCCTCAGCCTCCTGAGTAGCTGAGATTACAGGTATCTGACACCACGCCCAGCTAATTTTTTGTATTTTTAATAGAGATGGGGTTTCGCCATGTTGGCCAGGCTGGTCTCCAACTCCTGACCTCAGATGATCCACCTGCCTCGGCCTCCCAAAGTTCTGGGATTACAGGCGTGAGTCACCACACCCAGCCATGGCTCTTTACCATGCTCCAAATTCACTTCATTTCTGGCTCTTCCTGCCAGCGTGCTCTGTAAGACCAGCTCCCAGGGAGCTGGGGCCAGCCCTCGGGATGCCCTGCACTCAGTGTTCAATCTGTACATTCCGTGGAACTTGCTTTGTAGCTGTAGAAACTCAGCTTGTTTGTAGCTGGTGGTGGTGTTGGTGATGATGGGGATAGCGATGATGATGGTGGTGATGACGGATAACAGCTGCTGTATATTTTCTTAGGAGCTGTGCTAAATTCTTTGATGGCAAAGATCGTGCGAGTAGTAATAATAATAATGGATAGCATTTACTGTCTACTCTGTGCCATGGAAGGTTCTGAGCACTTCCAGTAAACTCGACCTGAGAAGGACAATGTAAAGTGGATCCTAGTATGCCCATTTCACAGTGCAAGCAGTGAAGGCAGTGTCACATCAGCATCTGCATTCTTACTGCTAGGCTGAGTTGCTGCATGACAATCAAGATGGCTTGCTCTGTGTGGAGTGGCCAGCCTCTGTGGGTGGGTGGGTGAGTATCTGAAAGGTTGACATCAGGGCATGCTCTGTTCTAGTTTCTTCAACTGGAAGGAAGCCGCCTCCGTCACCCCCACCTTCTGCCACCCCAGTCCCTCTTTCCTTTCACCAATATTATTTTCTTTTCTTTTGCTGATTTAGGAATAGACTTGACTTCCTGGTGCTGAGAACGTTTAGATGACTTCACATTAATCACTATTGCTAGTTAGCTATGAACTTTAGTTCTTCAAAGCTCTGACCTTGAAATTTTTTTTTTCCTGAAGATCATCAATTAACTTTACTTCCTTCATTATGGATTAGTAATCATGAGTTGAATATTTCCATTTGTTCTGTAGGTTACCAGTGTGGTTCATGCAGTGAAAAAATCAAGCGTTTCAGGGAAAAGGTGTAGAGAGAAAGAAAAAAGGAGAGAATGAGGGAAGAAAGAGGTGTGTGTATGTGTGTGTGTGTATGTGTGCGCGGGCACTTACGAGCCCACAGGGGAAGGAGGTTGGTAGTAGTGATGTTTAGATTAGCCTTTAAATAAGAAGCTTGAAATGAAGGGTAAAGGTCTGGTACCAGATGCTCTAAAGCCATCTGTTATTTACCTGGGCAGACTTTGACACCTCTCCTCTCTCCTCTGATAGCGCCTCTCTCTGACTTCAGTCCTGGTACTTACCTGGATATGTGGTAATGTGGCCATTTCCATGTCCTTCCAGATGGAGTACCTGCCAGGCTGAGTCTGTGTCTTTTTGTATCCTTACCTGACATAGAGCTGGCACACAATATGTACTCATTAAGTGCTTACTGAAATGACCTAGCATAAAAGCTTTGTAAGACAGGAGGTTTATTTCACTCTGCCTGCTTTGTAGTCTAGATACCCCGGGTATTCCTATTCTGATTTCTGTTGCTGCTGTACACCTGGGTCAGGCTTAAAATGAATATAAATATACTTTAATTTGAACTAACGGAATGTATGGAAGCCACTGCCCATCTCATTAATTTGTTTGTGCCATGAAATAAATGTTTTAAGCTGCTCCTGAGTGCAGAGCATTCTATTAGCAGGTGGAATACAAAGTTTTAAAAGAGGCGAGGGATGTGTGCTGTGACCCCAGACCTTCTGAGTTCAATTCTAGATCAGACCCTGTTCTGGTTATAGTGGGTCAGAGCTCAGAGTCTGGATCTGGGTTTGAATCCACATTCTACCACATACAAGCCTTGTGCCCTTATGCAAATGATTTAATCTTTGTATGTCTTAGTTTTCCCTCCTTTTTTAAAAAAATTATACTTTAAGTTCTGGGGTACATGTGCAGATCTTGCAGGATTGTTGCATAGGCATACACATGCCATGGTGGTTTGCTGCCTCCATCCCCCCGTCATCTACATCAGGCATTTCTCCCAGTGTTACCGGTCCCCAACTCCCCCCCCGCCCACTATCCCTCCCCTAGCCCCCCAACCCCCAACAGACCCCAGTGTGTAATATGTCCATGTGTTCTCATTGTTCAGCACCCGCCTATGAGTAAGAACATACGGTATTTGGTTTTCTTTTCTTGTGTCAGTTTGCTGAGAATGATGGTTTCCAGATTCATCCATGTCCCTACAAAGGACATGAACTCATCGTTTTTTATGGCTGCATAGTATTCCATG